>JAULKM010113104.1:0-22535 GCA_032355605.1 Rubia tinctorum
TGGAGTCTGTCTCCCCTTCTGTTACTGCTCAGTACCTCTCGAAGGTCTTACTTTTAATTTTTGTTTTTGTTCTTTGATTGTTTTTATAATTCTTGGGGGTTTTTATTTTGGGAAAGGGGTTTAATTTACTAATGTGTGGACTTGTAGCTTTTTTACATTGATTCTTTATGCAATCTATGTAGTGTTGGAATGGTTTAGTTAGTGTGCGGAGTTTTCAATGTTGTTAAGGGGTTTAATTGGTGTTGTTTTGATTATGACAGACTACAATGAAGGGGTGGAGGACTTGCGATATCGAGTACCAGCCTTACTTTGTGCTTGGTGATCTGTGGGAGGCTTTTGGTGAGTGGAGCGCTTATGGAGCAGGAGTTCCTCTGGTGCTGGAAGGCAAGGATGACATCGTTCAGTACTATGTGCCTTCCTTGTCTGGGATTCAGCTCTTTGGCGGAGCTCCAAAGAAGTCTGGGTATGCTCTTTCTTCGTTGCTTTAGTTTGGCATTTGTATGTTGGTTTTGTGCTGAGTGAGCATGTTTTTTCGAATTATTGTAGCAATGTAGTTGTCAATGTGATGCTGTTCATGTGCTCGTATGATCATCCATTTTTCTGTTATTTGTAATTCGTTTCCTGGGATTACGGTTCTGTAACATTTTCAATTAAGTTATATGTAAGTTGTGTGCCCTGATGGTTAATAGCCCTATTAGACATGACATGTCCTTTAAGGTCTCCACGCTCTAGTTATATGCATATCATGATCTGCAGCATGTTTTGTCAACCATCGAAGTCATCTTTGAATTTTTGGACCAGAGTTGTGAACCTGACCAGCTTTTAGCCTTTTGCTGTACTTGAACTTGCCAACTTAGTTCCATCCCCCTCCCCCTCCCCCAAGTGTTCCTATTTGTTTTCCAGAACCTGTTGCTTCCACAACAACTCCGAAGAATCCAATTGTTTGAATGTTTTACAAATAACTAAAAGAGAGTAGCAGATTTTTTGAACTTGGGTAATTTAAAAGGTCATTTCCATTTCCAAAAAACTCACACCACCTCAGTAGTTATGCTAGGGCAAGTTAGGGTTTTCGAATTCCTCAAAAATCCTAGCTGCCTTCAGTCTGCATTTCCCCCCTTTCCTATAACCATTACCACAATCATTATTCTGGTGGCAAAACTCTTATGGTTGCAACTGGTCATGATTCTCACTATTTAGCATTATGTACAGACGATACAAATGATTAAAAGGGTCTTTTTTTCTTAAATGTTTTATTGTGGCTGGTTGCCATATCAATTGAGGTTTTGGTTCCAAGAACAAGATGTGTTCAGTAGTTCTGGTTTCTAACACCATAATTCCGTGTCCTGAAAATTTTGACTTACAGTACAAGTTGAATGGAAATTTATTTAGTTGGTGTTGATTTGCACATCGTTCCTGATTTAATTTGTTTCCTTCTTGTTTTGCACATTTTTCCTGATTTAATTTGTTTCCTTGCTGTTATGCAAGCTTAGTCATCCCATTGGTAGTATAGCTCAGTAACTGTAGACAACTGTCCCAGGTCTCCTTTTTCACTGAGGTTTATATTTAGGGTCTTTATAGCCTCTAATGTTTTTTGGTTGTCTTTGAACAATGGGGGTTTCTGAAACAAGAGTTTTTATCACTAGTGCAATACCATGGTAACAGTTTCAGCTGGTTTTATTTGGTTGTTTGCTCTGCACATGACTCACTTTTCTGCTTCACAAGATTTATTATTTTTCAAATCTTCTTGAATACTTTAATCTATGTAGCATGAGCCATTTATCAATCTTTATCCAATTTTGGCCATTTCAGACTGCTATATTAGGTATTTTCAGTGAAAGGCGGGGGTGAGATTTTCTTTTTCCTACATAGCCGTGGTTATTATATGTTACATTCAAGTTTAGTAGGAAAACTGTACGATGTTTTGAATCAGCATTTAAAGAAAATAATAGATTTCAGAATTCTGAAAATGAAAGTCTTTATTTCCTTCCCTCCACCACCCCCACCACACACAACTTTGTCTTGCTAAGTATTAAACTTTCCTGGTGTGAAGCTGATGTTTTTTGTGCAATAGGAAACCGGGAGAGGATAGCGATGGCGAGTCTCCTAGAGAGTCAACTAGTGATAGAAGCAGTGATACTGACGAGAGAAACTATGCCCAGACTGTTGACAATGCTCTTGTCAGATTGGGTCAAATGACCTTGCAAGAGGGCTCTTCTAGTGATGAAAGTGAAGCTAGAAGTTCTCGAGGCTCCTTGCTGTATGAGTTTTTTGAGACCGACCTACCTTATGGTCGCAAACCTCTATCTGACATGGTCAGTCTTCTACTTCCTCTGTCCAGTCATCAAGAGTAATTTCTGTTTCGGTAATTCCGTCTTCTGATTCTCCTCTCGTTTTTTATGCTAGGTATCGAAGCTCTCAGTTGTCTACCCCGGTCTGCAAAAACTAAGAAGCTGTGATCTGCTGCCCTCCAGTTGGGTTTCTGTGGCCTGGTATGGTTGGTTCTACTTTTACTGTAGGTCTTAGCACTTTCACTTCAGGAATAGTACATGACTATTTGTAATGTTCTTCTGTTTTAGGTATCCCATTTACAGGATACCGACGGGACCAACTCTTAAGGATCTGGATGCTTCCTTTTTGACCTTTCATTCTCTCCATACACCAGTGACTGGTAATTTAACCTCACCCTTCTGATCTTCAACTTCCTTGTTTAAAAAGCTTGAAATCAATAGTTCCATGAACTTAAGAACGATGTATTTGATCTCTTTGCAGGGTCTCAAAATGTGGCAGCTCCAATCGTGAAATATCCCAGTAGAGTGGACGATGCTCCCAAGATCGTGGTGCCAGTTTTTGGTCTCGAGCACTACAAGTTCAAACCGTCCTTGTGGATTCCAGGCGGGGGAGATGGACAGCAGAAGCTGACCAAGCTCTTACAGGAAGCTGAGAGGTGGATTGCACAGTGCCGGGCCTATCATCCGGATTTCACCTTCTTTCACCGGAGGTGATTTCTAGGCATTCGTCGTCAGTTGTCAAGTCTTGAGGGAAGAGAGTGACTCGTGTCTCTTTAGCAGTAGTTGTTGAGTAGTTTGTCCGTAAAGGTCTTTAAAAAATGAAAAAAGAAAAAAAAATGAAAAATGGCAAAAAAAAAAAAAAAGAGAAGAAAGATGAAGACTAGAGGATGAAATTTAGGAGGGAAAAAAAACTAAAGAGTTCGGAATATGTAGTGTGTCTAGGTATAGAATAACTGATAGCAATAAGTAGAAATGGTGGAAAAAAAGAACCCATAGATAAATAGTAAAAGTGGCGGTGAGCGGTAAAAATGGTAGGTGGTTGAGGTGAAAGTATGTAGAATCAGGATTTTGTTGTCCCTGGTGGCTGGTTCTGTAACTTTTCAAGATTTAGGGCTTTTTACCCTGGGTCGTATGTAGTATGTACATTAACTTTTCTTGTTTTAAGTACTTTTTAGCGGATTAATTAAGTAAACTTTTAGATATGTTGATGGCTTGTTGCGGTTTATTTTTAATTTTATGTTGTTGGCTTGGCTCTGCTTAAGGCTTGTTGGTTATAGTTTTGAATATTTTTTTTTAGAAAATGATTTTGGAAACAAGGCTTCTTTTTTTGGTTTTAAATCCAAAACGACATTTTTAGCACTAAGCTAGATTTTACCAAAAATATTTTAATGTCCAAAATCAAAATTTTCCAAAAACCCTAAGTGTAATTGTAGGCTTGTTTTTACTACAATTTGAAGCTTATTGTGCATGCATCGGCAAAGTATAGAGTTTCTTGCAACTTTTGCTAAATTTGGACAGTGATTTTTTTTTTTCAACTTTGGAAACTAAACTTATATTTTAAAATCCTTTTTAAAACTTGAACACACTGTCTTATTAAAGAATCACACTTTTCTAAATAATCTCTTTTATAGTACTAAGGTTTACATCCCATTTTTCTTTCTTCAATTTATGTTTTCGGCTTTAGTTTCAGACTAGTTAGTCATATTTTTAAATATAAATTATTTTGAAAATGATTTTTGGAAACAACACTTTAATTTCAGTTTCTTTTTACATTTTGAATCCAAAACAAGCATTTGCAACACTAGGCAAGATTTTACCCAAAATAGTTTTAAATCCAAAGCCAAATTTTTTCAAAACTCATAGCCTAATAGTAGTCTTGTTTTTACTACATTTTGAAGCTTATAATATAGGCAAAAGTATGGATTATTGTTTTTTTTATACAGTTTTTGCTCATTTTGGGCAGGTTCTAGATGACTATTTTCGCTAAACTTTTGCAAACCTTTGGAAACTAAACATATATTTAAAAATAACTTTAAAAACTTGCACACTCTATGTCTGATTTAAGAATCATGCATGCTTTTCCAACTATTGAGGTTTACATCCCATTTTGACAGTTTTATTAATTGTTTCTTTAATTTTCTTTAGCGTTTATATTACTTTCTCGTAATCATTTTTTATTCTCACTTTTATTCATATACCATACTTCTTTTCTTTCATAGTTCTCATGACCAATGCGATTAGGGAAGGAGCGAGAAGTGTCGAGCAGGGTTTTACTCCAAATTACTAGTTTTGAATCCAAAAGGCAAAATCAAAACCCAAACCTTTTGAAAATCCAAACCCTAAGTTTAGGCTTGTTCTTCCTACAAACCCTTTATTTTTACACAACTTCTTGCACAATCTAGGGCAGGAGAAAACACAAGACAAAGAAGGGAAACAAGAAACTCTTAGAAACTGATGTAGAATCACACTAATGGAGTCTTAAGCTTAATCTCTAATGCTTCAGAGCAAATCTGTCCCATTTTGTGGTAAAATGATACCAACTCAGATAGCTGTTCTGTCGACATTTTCTGTATAATAGCCCTTGCCGTACTATCCCTATCTGCATTCATCTTCTGTTTCTGCATGTACACTGACGAATTTCTCACTGTTGTCCCCATCTGCTTCAGCCTCTTCCCTTGCTGTAGGCTGAACACTGCACTTGCCTGCAACCATTTCATTGTTAAAACCCTAAAAACATCTCTTGTTTTCTTACGAAGTTAAGTTTCTATCAGCGTCTTTTTGTTTGCATTGAGTCCTCGACTCCAATCCATGCAAACAGACAGACACTTACAAAGTTAAGTTTCTATCCGTGTTTGTCTGTTTGCATGGAGTCCCCGACCCGAATACATGCAAACAGACACACACTTACAAAGTTGAGTTTCTATCGGTGCTTGTCTGTATGCATGGAATCCCGATCCGTCTCCTTGCAAACAGACAGACACTTAAATCGTTCATTGAATACGTACCTGGAGAAATTCAGCTCCGGCTTCAAGCTCAGACTCCTTCACCTGTACTTTCTCGTGCTCGGCACCATACACGAGCTTGGCAAGGGAGAAACTCCGCGCGATGCTTCTTCTCTTCTTCTCGAGTTCGTGATCGAGTTTCACTCCCTTGGGCATGTACCCATTCATCTTCCTTCCATAAGCTTTCACGGCTTTCATGAATTCGCGGTATGCAAATGAGCATCCCGAATAGTCAAACTCATCGGAACCCTGGCGCCTCATTCATTCAGGATGAAACTGGAGCCCCATGATAAACATACCCTCCTCAGGATTATAAGCATCAGGGTCATAAAACCCTTCAATCAAACCATCAGGAGCGAAAGCCATAGGCATGAAACGCCGCGCTAATCTCCTCACTCCCTGATGATGATAATTGTTTACCAAGATCTCCATTTCACCATCTCTCATGGAGTCCTTAAATCAATGGTGTAGGGGAGTGCCCTTAACCACCTTCACCCCATGCCTGTGCCCGTCATAGTTTTCTTAGTCCATATGCACAACACCAGCCTCATTTCTAGGGTTTACTTTCTTTGAGAACTCCCTTTCTATATCTTGATAAAGGGTACCCCCACAAGCAACATTTAGGACCTGGGATCCTCTACAGATCCCTAAATAGGGTATGTTTCGATCAGGACACAGCTTTGCTAGCATGAACTCGATCGAATCCTTTTCACAATCGATGGCTGTATCGCTTGCATGGGACCTCCTGATCTCTTCCAGTTCTTCCGACGAGAATTCAGACATTTCGGCGTCGTATAGAGAAGGATCTATGTCTTCTCACTCACAGAGAAGAACTCCATGGATTGGTTCAAAGCTTTCCAGAAGAGTGTAAACTCCATTGACTCTTGGTACAATCACTGGTGCGGCTCCATAGCTTACTATTAGATCCAGATGATATTCTCCTGTGAAAAAGATATGCAAAGATGAAGAAAGAATTAATCCTCATGTCATTTCTGGGCTCCATTAATGATCACAGAGACAGATTGTACGTTCATTGCCTTTTTGATCTTATCTAATGTTTCCTTAAAAGGAAATTTACTCCCGCGTTAATCGTTGAGATTAATAGTTTTGTAAGGGTAATCTGAAATTTTTGTTTCAAGTGCGAGTAACACTTTGTATTCTCTCAATGGAAATTAATCTACTTTTTAAATACATTTGAAATATTTTAAGAAAAAGTCTGTTTTTAGTCATCTTTATTTCAAGTTTGGTCGACCTTTTGGTTTTTACTGTTCTTTTCGGCAGCTTGAATTGAATTTGTTAACCGTAAATAATTACTGTTTGACCTAGTCCGTATTTACTTAATGACTTATTCTGTATATCTTATCTGATTGTGTTGTTACGTAGAATCAGTAAACTTAGTAAATAGAATCCCTATCATCATGGAATTTAGTTACAAACTTGTATTCATTCAATGGAAACAATAACACTTTCCATCATTAAAATTCTCCTCTTATATAATTTACATGGTATCAGCCTAACTACGTTCCAATATCCCGTGACGCAAATTCCATTGGTTCTACCAATGTCTGCAACTGCTGGTTCAAATTCGACCCTAAGCTTCAACTTCCCCAATTTAGCTATTCGCCTAGATCGTTCCAACTATTCTCTCCGGAGATTCACAATCCGATTAGCCTTGGAAGCTTATGAGCTTAACTCCTTTCTCACAGATGTCACACCACCGCCACCAACTATTGTCGTCCCTGCCATACCGCCAGTGAATCCGGCCAATCCCAGCTTCGGCACTGCCGCCCGTGAAGAGCCAAATCCGACGTTGGCGAGTTGGCTCAAGAAGGACCAATTGGCTCTTCTCTGGATTCGGCCAACTCTAACCACTCCTCTGCTCAGAATTGTCGCCCGCGCTGCCTCTACCGCCAATGCCAGGTCCATTCTTGGCCGGATGTTCTACGCCCAGACCAGAGCTCGCCAAATGCATCCTCGGCAGCACCTCCAGTCCCTGTCGAAAGGCTCCATGTCGGTGTTGGACTACTTCGAACGGAATTGGGACATCATTGATTCTCTCTCCGACTGTATGTGCATCATCTCCGACGAAGAATTCGTCGGATGCCTCTTGTACAGTCTTGGTGCTCAGTTCGCCGCTCTCCGGTCGGCTATCTCTCTCCGTCCAGATCCAATTTCCTCCGAAGAATTATTGGGTATTCTTCTCCAAGAGGAGATGCGCCAGGAGGAAGATGGGTCTGCACTCCACTCCCCTTCAACTAATTCCGCGGTGCGTGCCCACAGTCTATGGTCAACTCCAGCGCCGCCGCTGGACTATGGTGCCTCCGCTGGACGTGATGCCTCTGCCCCAGACCGCTAGCATTCCCTCTGCCAGATCTGTCAGAAACAAGGCCATGAAGGTCTCAATTGCTATCAACGGGTCAACTTGCGACAATTTCCGCCAACCAACAAAAAATGTTGCGGCGAGGCGGCCAAATCTGCCTTTTTGGCCTCAACCTCTAGTCCATCTGACCTTGGCGATCCCTGGTATGTTGACTCCGACGCAACTCATCACGTGATGTCTGATCTTGGCAATCTCACTATCCAGAATACCTATAATGGTAATGACCAACTCATCATTGGCGATGGTACGTCTCTTCCGATTACTCATTTTGGCAATTCTGTTCCTGATGCTAAGCATGCTACTACATCCTTGAAACTTAATAATATTCTCTTTGTTCCTAAAATAAAAAAACACCCTGCTTAGTGTGTCTAAACTTACTCGCGACAACAATTTTTATGTTGAACTTCAC
The DNA here is from genome assembly GCA_032355605.1 of Rubia tinctorum. Taxonomy (NCBI): domain Eukaryota; kingdom Viridiplantae; phylum Streptophyta; class Magnoliopsida; order Gentianales; family Rubiaceae; genus Rubia; species Rubia tinctorum. Next base: position 8,080 of record JAULKM010113104.1, read on the forward strand.
TTAGACCACTGTCTTGTAAAGAATTTTTAGGGCCAAACTCTTCTAAAGGGAACCGTTGAAAATGACCTTTATCATTTTCCACACTCATCATCGTGTCTGTCTTCCCCTTGTGGTTCACATGCTACTTTTCTCGCCGAACGGACCTCTCTCCGATTCTAGCATCACTGCTTGGCGCATCCGCACGAGTCTGTCATTTGTCGCACTATTGCTAGTCATAATTTCCCAGTTTCTTGTAATAAATTAGACTTAGCCTGTGGCTCATGTCAACTTGGCAAAAGTCATCGTTTTCCTTTGTCACCTCGTACTTTTGTTTCTCCAAGTCATTTGATTTAATACATATTTATGTTTGGGGCTCCTTTTATGAATTATCTACCTTTGGCTGTCGCTATTACCTAAGCTTCATTGATGACTGTACTAAGTTTACCTGGGTTTATTTTCTCTCAGCCAAATCTCAAGTTTACCCCATCGTTGAACAGTTTCTTAAACTTGTTCAAACCCAGTTCTCTACTCAAGTCAAAGCCTTTCAATCTGACTGGGGCGGTGAATACGGCAATGTCTCTACCCTACTTTCAATCTGAATGACATCCATCACCAAGTCTCTTGTCCTCACACCCCACAACAAAATGGATCTGCTGAACGTCGAAATCATATGATAGTGGAAAAAGGATTGACACTTCTTTCTCACTCTCTCATTCCCACCAAATTCTAGGAACAAGCCTTCCACACTGCTGTCTACCTCATTAACCGCACCATCACACCAACTCTTTTTCATAAATTCCCATATCAATATCTTTATGACAAAGTCCCAAACTACAACCTCCTTCGCTTCTTCGGTTGCCTATGCTACCCTTTCCTCAGCCCTTACACTGCCAACAAATTGGAATGCCACTCTCTTCCTTGCATCTTCCTTGGCTACAACTCCAAGCACAAGGGATATCAGTGTCTCCATTTACCTACCTTTCACACATATATCTCTCTCTTTGTTGTATTTGATGAATCTTCTTTCCCTCACCTGATATGTCATCACAGAGTCCAGGCCCCTCCCCTTCCTCATCCTGTCTATTACCACTCTCACCTCTCAGTCAGGCTGCCATCATTCCCTCTACTGAAATTCCCACTCCACATACTTCCTGTGGTCCACCTCCTCCTCCCCAGGCCATTGCAACCCAACCTTCTCCGGAACGGTCCTCCCCTGCATCTCAGCTCGATTCTCCATCTCCGACCCTTCTCCTCCCCGATCAGAACCATCTCCCTATCCTGATGCTCCGACCTGGTTTCGTCTTCCTGCACACTCCACTCATTCTATGACCACATGATCTGCTACTCACTCTCTAAAACCCATAGCTCATCTTTCCACAAAATACCCCCTTCCCGAAGCTCTTACCGCATGTCTTGAACCCAAACTTTTTCACCAAGCCTCTAAAGACCCAAACTGGCAGCATGTTATGCAAAATGAATATGATGCCTTAATGACTAATCGGACATGGGGTTTAGTTCCTCGTCCATCGAATGCCAATGTTTTTTTTATTGTAAATGAGTGTACATGATCAAGAGGAATTCCGATGGCTCTATTGATCGCTATAAATCCCGTCTTGTGGCCAAGGGTTTTCATCAGGAGGCTGGAGTTGACTATTTTGACACCTTTAGTCCTGTGGTCAAACCCACTACCATGCGCCTCGTTCTAAGCTTGGTTGTTTCTGCAAGCTGGCCACTTCGGCAGGTGGATGTCAACAATTCCTTTCTTCATGGCGATCTATCTGAGACTGTCTGTATGGATCAGTCGCAGGGCTTTGTTGCTTTGGATCGCCCATCTCATATTTGAAGGCTTCATAAAGCTCTTTATGGATTGAAACAGTCACCCAGAGCTTGGTTTCACAAACTGACTACATCCCCTGTTTGCCACGGTTTTCGAGCCCGTGTCTCAGACCCATTTTTTTTTCAAGAATTCTAGCGCCCATGTGGTTTATGTTCTTGTCTATGTCGATGATCTCATCATCACTGGGTCTCATGCGGCTTTCATTGATCAGTTTGTCTCTCTTCTCCACCGTGACTTTGCACTAAGGGATCTTGGCTCGCTTCACTACTTTCTAGGTATTGAAGTTTCTCGCAAAGGTTCCACATTGCAGCTTTCTCAACAGAAAGTTCATCTATGATATTTTAGAGCTGAGTGATATGTCTGTGCTCATCCAATCTACTCACCGGCTGAACCTGGATCTCGCCTCTTTGCAGCTGGTGAAACCCTTCAGGATCGTCTCTTTACTGCAGCATTGTTGGTGCTCTACAGTATGTCACTACCTGCCGCCCAGAAATCTCTTACGCTGTTAACCGGGTTTGTGAATTTATGCATTCTCCTACAGAAGCTCACTGGTCTACAGTCAAGAAAATTCTACGGTATCTTAGAGGAACTATATTCTCCGGCTTAGTTCTTCAGAAGACCCGAGACTCTCGTCTTGTGTCTTACTCTGACGCAGGGTGGACTTCTAATCCTGATGATTGTCGATCGCATCACAATTTTTCCATTTACTTCGATGGAAATCTTATCAGCTGGTCTTCTCGAAAACAGAAGGTTGTTGCCCGTTCTAGCACTGAAGCCGAATACCGAGCCATTGCATTTTCCTCTGCCGAACTCATTTGGCTTCAACAGCTTCTTCAGGAGATGCATGTACCTACTCAGCCCCTTCCGATTCTCCTCTGTGACAACCTAAGTGCCACTTTTCTCTCGTCTAATCTAGTCTTTCATCAGTGGTCCAAGCACATCAGGATCGACTATCACTTCGTGTGGGAACAAGTTGCTTCTGGAGATTTTGTTGTTCGTCATGTCTGATTGCTTGATCAAATTGCAAATATCTTCACCAAAGCTATGGGAAATCAGCACTTTTCTACTCTTTGCTCCAAGCTTCATGTCCGCCATCGGCCATAAGCTTTTGTGGGAGGGGGGGGGGGGTATTAACAATACATAATTACTGTTTGACCGGTATGTATTTACTGTATGGCTTATTATGTATTCTTATCTTATTTGATTGTGTTGTTACGTAGAATCATTAGACTTAGTAAATAGAATCCCTATCATCATGGGTTTTAGTTACAGACTTGTATTCTACTTATAAACTGTATTCATTCAACGGAACCAATAACACTTTCCATCATTAAAATTCCCCTCTTATATTATTTACACAATCAAACCAAAATCATCAAAATTGAACTAAAATTAAGTAAACTGGTTCTGATATTGGAGCGGCTTTTGATGTAGATTGACAACGATTTAATCCTCAACTTATTATGTAGCATTGAAGTTGTTTGAATGAGAGTGTTGGGATTCGTTATTATGATATTGAATTTTCTCTTTCGCTGATCGTTTTATTTAGCTTTTTTTTTCTCCCCTTATTTTTGTAACATCAGAACCTCCCGCACAATATAAAACGGTTTAAACACCAATGTACATCGATGAAACGAGTCAACGAGTCAACCATAGACGTCGGCTTTTCACCACCGTGCATTGACCGCTGTTGTTTGACCGGTCAAGTACTAGTGGGTTGACTTGGTCTTTTCAAAAGTTGTTTTTTGTAAATATTAATCTCGCCCTAATCTAGTTATAAATTGTAAAATGAATGATTTTTGACTTGTTCGGTTGTTCCTCCTCTTTCCACCGATAATAAAGACTAAAATGTCTCAACTTTCAACCGAAAAAAAGAAAGAGAATTCCACACTTTCAAAAACAAGGACTAGAAATGGACTTTCAAAAGATGATGGTAGAAACTATTCTACAATGATGGATATGCATACCATCGCATATTGTATGGTATGAGATAATTCATAAAATAAACCGCTCTTAGACTTTAGGATAAATTCATCAAGAATTTAGAATGATTATTTGTTTGGACAAGTTTTAATTCTGGGGATGATTGAGATTGAATAAAACAAATCACGACTGTTAATTTTTTGCCTGTTATAAATTAAACTCAATTGAACTGAATCAAAATGAAGCAAAGTGGAAGTGAAGATGCATACCTACAAAATCGACAAATTTGTTTTTGCGGACGCTTCTTCCGTAGACTATGAGAACCCTAGGAAGGATGTTGGAGAGATCTGGAACCATACTGTTATGATTTTTCTGCTATGATTTTTCTGAAATTGCAGTATCACTATATATAATGAGTGACTGTATGAGATATAGATGCAAACTAGGCGCCGCGTAATAGAGGATATATTCCCCCCTTCTTTATGTGAAGTACTACCTCCGTCCCAGGATTATTGGCCTATTTTTTTGTCAACTTTCTCAGACCATGTTTGATCATCAATAACTTTAATTACGGATATTAATGGTATATTAAAATTTTATCTTTAGAAACTACGTAGACATAGGAGTCTAACAATATCTCACATGATAATATTAGAGTCTATTTACTAATTGGAATATATGGTCAAACATGGTCCGAGAAAGTTGACAAAAAAATAGTCCAAAACTGCTGGGACGGAGAGAGTAATTGCCTTGATCTAATATAATTATTAATTAAGGGATAATCATCCGTATCCATGGGGTCAAATGTTGGGTTAATGCGATGTGGTAGCATGTATATATCCCCTTGCATATAATCTAAATTATCATGTATAAGGAAATTTATTGAGCTCCAAACCAAGCTCTTTTTATTTTTTTTTGATTTTTTTAAAAACCATGCTCAAGAATAGATGATACAATCTTCAAAAGTAGGAGTATTAAAATTTCAAGAAAATGTTATTTAGATGAATATAGTGGGTCTTAAATTAAAAATAAACTAGGAAACTAATAAAAAACATATATTAATTAACTAAAAAAATTATTTTTTTAAAAGGTTGGGGAAATTGCTCTACTTTGCACAAGGGTAGCTCCGCCCCTCCCTTGATATATACTTAATTACAAGAAATGCACTTTGTATTTAGTTGAAATGTACTTACATGAAAGCTTCAAAGCGTCTATATATACATTGTTTGATTTTATTTGTCTATCCAAATAATATTGAGTGTGTTTGGCATAATACATAACATACTATGCTTACAAGTTAAAACAATTTTGTATTTTTATTAAGCTGCTAAACAATTAATTATACTAAAAGTAGAGATATTTTCAAAAGAAAATATAAGTATAAATTTCATCACTTTCTGAATAAGCCACTTTTTATTACAAGTACATGCATATCCGACATATATAAAAGCAGTAGGGATAAAGGGTCTATGAGTATAAACAAAGTTATTTAATCAAATGCATGGCCTTCCTAACATCACTTGTCATATTCTCTGACCGTCTAAACTCACTTTTTACAAAACAAAAACATGTTTTAACATTGTGATTGGGTTGATTTAATCATATTTTTTGGGTTGATTAAATTTTTGGATATTTATGTTATTTGGAATGTTATTGCAGTTTAAAGATTTAGAGGCTGAATTGCCAAGTTGCTGCAGTTTGTGGTCGTTATGCCCATACCGATCAGTATTCCGGAAACATGAAAAAAGTTGTCATTTGTGCTTGGAGATGACACTACAAGAAAAAAGACCTTTAGTGACGGACAAGTTTTGGTCAATAAATGTCATAAATTCGTCACTAATGACTTTTGGTGACCAAAAATGGGTTGTCACTAATTGGTCACATTATCTCCGTCACAAAAAGTCCTGATAAGGACTTTTTCCAGTTGGTCACGACGACTGTTTTTAATGAACAAGTATTTTTGGTCATAAATATTAGTGACGAAATATATTCATAAATAAAATAGTCTCCAATAAACTATACATGGTCACCAATTTGTTGCGTTGATGACCGAAAAATTTCGTCAAAAGAAGTTTCAGTGACAAAAATGATTTAGTCACTAAAATATTTAATGACCAGTAACTTTTAGTCACTAAAACATTTAATGCCCAATTATCTGTAGTCACTACAAAAATAATGACCAAAAATTTCTAGTCACTAAAATTTGATGACCAATAGTATATTAGTCATGTATAGACCACTAAAGTTAATTTCCGTCCAATCTCTTGGATGTATTTAGTGACAAAAAAGTTACCGACTTTTTTAAATGGTCGTCGGTTGTGACAGCCAGTGACCAAATTTTAAGTCTGAAATGTGGTCACAACATTTAGACGATGACGACCATATTGAGAATCAATTTTTTATATAATAATTTTTATTAAATAAAACATAAATAAAGAAAGTCATTCTTAACATAAATGACACACCTATATGTTTAGCTCAAATCGTAAAATTGTATTACATTTAATATTGATACTACACATAAAATATTTAATAATTAACTAAGAATCTAGTGCTTAGTCTTCAACATGGTTCGCATTAAATAACAAGAAAACCCAAAACCAGGAAGCCAGCCTTTGCAATCAACCAAAGGGCAAGAACCAAATTTCTCTGTTCACAAAAGTAACATAAATAAGCATGCTTACAAATCACCTTAAAGAAACGTGCTTACAAACAAGAAAGCAAGAAAAAGAGCGAGAACAATGACTCACCTTTTTCTTCCTCATCCGTAGGAGACATTTAATCCACCAAAAATTAGCAATTGGGAAAGAAAAATAAGGAAAATTAGAATACCAACAAGTATATGACTTCAGAAGATACAAAAATAAGGAAAACAATAATGCAGTGCTTGAATAGCAAAGAAATCATTTGGCACAATTGAATAATATGCAAAAGAAATATGACATTATGTGGCTCCGGTAAATTAGTTCTACAACATGGGAATTACTATATATGTTATGCTAGCAAGTATTAAAATTTTAGAGGGCTATAATCTCATGATCATTTAGTAGATTTTGCTCAGTTATCCTCCACTCTTAATCTTCTCTTTCACATCCAAATCAATAAGAATTAGCAAGATATAATATATAATCAGTTTGTTTTGAACTGACATGAATTATTTAACAGCTGTTGATAACATTGTCGTCACTGATATTGGGTTTCATGTATGTTAAACAAGACGTGATATTGTGCCTCCGCATACTTGTGTGTGGTTAAGTGAAGCCCCTTTTAGTTTTTGAATGTTTGTCCATGTTGCATTGCTGAAGGGAATTCAGCACTAATTGACCTTAGGGGTCTTCATTCAGGTGTTTCTGGACCTAAACTTAAGGATGAGTCAAAAAATACCATAAATGGTTATGTAGGAGGAAAATTGAGTGAGAAAATTCACATGGAAAACATAGTGTTTCGCTAATAGGTTTCACATTCTGAAACTGATTGTTCTAAAACGGAGACTCTTAAAACTGTAGACAACTGATGCAAGAATAATTGATTTCAATTGTGTATTTCACTATACACCCAAACCAGGGATGCAATTCTGGCATCAGATGGCACAAAATTCAGACAGGGAAGCAAAGAGAATAATAATGTGATTCAATGATACACAGAGTATGCATGCAACCCAGAAAGCACCAAAATAGCAGACCTGATCAAAGATCCTAGAGAAATAATGCATGCACCAGTCAAAGTAGCGAGTTCAATGATATACAGATCAATGTCAAAAGTTAACACAAATTCTGATCAAACGGAGGACTAGCATATCATAATTTTAAAAAATATATAAAGAAAATTCTCTTCCAAGAGAAGTGAAAGTAATGCAAGGAATTTATATAGAAAGGTACTCGAAAGACAAGTGTATCGTGGGACAAGATAAGCACACCCAAGAGAATGACGACTAGGGACTTAGAGACTTATGATCATGATTTTGTGTGTCCTTAGCACACCATCGATGGGATTTATTGAACAAAAATGAGTCATTATAGTGCATATGGTTTAACGCCTTTTATTTGAAGTTGATATGGAAAATGAGAGAGAAGACAGTGCACTCGGCATATTTCAAAGTTTCACTAGTGGAGAAAAGGGTGATTAAAGGCGGTTCTATTATTCCAGAGAAGGCTTAGAACCACCTTTGATAGATTTTGATCTAAGGTGGTTTTAAAACCACATTGTTTAGGAGTCCGAAATAGGTTCCGAATTCGGAACCTATTTTTGACCCTATAAAAAAACTATTGGAAACTAGAGGTTTCCAGAAGCCGGAAGCAAAGCTAGATCGGAAGTAACTATAAAACAACACCTCTAGCGAAACCCTAGCAACGTCTCAAGCAAAGACGTTACCAAGGCCCAACAATGCCGGATAACCCAGTGACGCGGTGGCAGGCGATGACTTATCGACGGAAGAAGACCCAATAGGGCCATGATAAATGGCGACCTAGTGGCAGAAGATGACAGCGACGATGGAGGATTATAGCGAAGGCAGAGGATAACAATCCACATGACCTACCAGCAGAGGATGATTGCGAAAGTGGCGGGTGACACTGGCTGTATAGGATGACAAATTCAGAGAGCTCCACGGTGCAGTGGAGGACGTCATCGGGTTCAGTGGCAATGAGAAACTCCAGCGGGGTGGCGGCAATGAGAAACCTTTGCGGCGGAGGACCTACTTAGTGATGGGGCAGCGGAGTCGAGACAGCAACGGGGAGAAACCCTAGTGGCGGCAGCGGTCAGAAATCCTAATGGAGGTGAGCGGCGGAGAAGTTTAAACGGTGGGGCAACGACGATGAAGCTTAGGAGGAGGGTGGACAACTACGGAGATGAGGGTGAGAGAAGCTGAAGATGGGCGGAGGGTGGCGGCGATAGAGGGTGGGAGAAAGAGCAAAACTTCAGCGGCGTGAGTGAAGGAAAATTTTCTAAGTGTCGGAGAAGAAAGTTGGGCTGGGAACAAAAGGAGAAAATCCTAACACTTCTGTATAAATTGGGGGAAAAATTAAAGCCTATTAAAGGGAGTTTCACAATTAAAACTACCTTTAATATAGAGCGTGACTTGGGATAGCACTTCTGAACTCGGAAGTTCTTTCGAATCTTCATTAAAGGCTATTCTACTTTTAGAACTACATTTAATCAATTGCGATTAAAGGCGGAACTTCCTTAAATTGATTTCGAACCATCTTTATAACAAAAAAGTGACCTGGGAGGGAGTTCCGAACTCGGAACCTCTTTCGGCTCCTCATTAAAGGCGTTTCCTGAAGAACCACCTTCTAACATTGCCTTTAATCAAGCCTTCTCCACTAGTGTTTTGTGTAGAACTAGTGACTCGTGAATGAAATATTTCATGGAGATTTGAATGCATTGAAAACCACTATGGTTGAGTAGACAGGTTCCGGGAAACTCTGGACGAGAGCTCATAATGTGATCTATCAACATGAGAATCCAGAGGTGTATTCAAAACCAAATGTGCCAAAGAAGAGAACGTTCCGGACAATATGAAAGGGACACATACCAACACGACACTCGCTTATCGCATAACTTGCTACGATTTCACTCCATTGGATTGAACGTGTACACTTTGTGAATTGGTGGTGGAATCGAGTGAGCTCCTCTTCTTTAAATGTGAAATTATGAAGATGGTGTTAAGCCGAGTTGGGAGATGAATTGGCCTGAGCCGACGTACTAATTCAATTGTGAGCTCAGACAAGTGGATTCATAAGAAAATTTGATGCTCTTATCTGAGGAGACAACTCGGTTCGATGGTACTACACATCTAGATGGAATGCAATAAAGTACTTCATGAAGGGCTTCTTCCGAATTCGGAAAGAGTTTTCAAGATCATTGTTTGGGAATGCTATATGGTTCTTAACCAAATTGATTTTTGAGGAATGCTCAGGAAAGGGACTTTCCTTTCATGACATACTCATGGCCGTGACAAAATTGGCTTGGAGTTGGCTGGATATTCAGTTTGGATCTTCATTTTTTTAAATCAAAAGCTCATCGTTGATGAATAGAGGTTATTTCTGGATCCCCTAACCAATGGAATGTCTTGTAGCCATTACAAAAGATCAATAAGGTTGACCAGCTTAGACGAATATCAGATATAGATAAACAACATGGAAGGGTTATAGAAATAAAAGACCGTGATTCCATTGCGCAATTCTCCAAACCTGTGTGAGATTGCGAATGGCCAGACAATCAAATCTTTCCATGACCTGTTTCTTCACTAAGCTATAGCTGCTGTCTTATCCTTCTAAAATGCGGGAATAACTTATCCATCCTTATCAAGAATTGAAACTCAGCTCTGAATGCAATTTGAGCAAATGGAGTGGAACGATTGGTTCTTTTTGCCAGTCTTGCAAGATAGTCCGCCGGTTGGTTGGCTTCTCTAAAGTTATGAACAAATTGAAAAGATCATTTTTTCTGAACTTCTCTGATCATTATGATGATATTCATTAGCCTCCATGGATGTTTAGGCTCTGCTCTAAGGATGTCAATAGCCTGCTGCGTATCGCTTTGAATGGTAACCAAAGTATTGCAATTTAAGGCCCAACTCATACCTGCATATACAACTATTTGTTCCGCATGAAGAGGAGAAACAAATGTTTGATTTACACATTTAGAAATTGTATGCAAAAGGGAGGCATCAGATGTTCTTGCTACGCACCCGAGGCCTGAACTATTGATACTAAAAGATGCATCACAGTTGACAATAATACCTTCTTATGGTGGTTCTCATTTCACTGTGGTGATGATGATCTTAGATTTTTTAAATAAGGTTGGGACTACACCATTAATGGATAATGAGTGATCTGCAGATGAAAATGGAAGATGATTATATACAGAATAAAGGGAAAGAGACAGTCCTAGCACAACTTTCCATATTATATTAGAGTTATAATCCTTCCTCTCATTTATCCAGTGATTTCTTGCTTTCTGTATTTCTTAGAGAATTATCATTGGTATATTTGTGAATATGGAAAGTCTAAGTTTAGAGCAGGAGGATATATTCATATAAAATTCTAACCTCTCCGAAATAATCATGAAGGAACGGTGTTCGATATTTATCATGTCATGGAATTTTTTTCATTTTTTCCAGTTTTAGGACGGAAGTTGAAAAAATGTCCGACAGAGTCTATATTTTCACATTTTGGACACTTGGAAGCAAGACTGAAGCCCATACACATCAAAATATTATCAATTGGTATGAAATTATTCAATAATTTCCAAACAAAGATAGATATTTTGTTTGGAATTATTGAATTCCATACATTAGATAATATTGTGATGGTAGGTTTCTTTTTTCCTTAATGACTTATAGGCAAATTTAATTGAATATATTCCTTTGTCATCAAGTTTCCAAACAAGTATGGATCTTCACAATGAATCATGAAAGCAACCTATAATAAACAAATAATTCAGATGATATGAGCTCAAAATCACCTTCTAGATTAGCATCCCCACATTAATGGCCGATGAATACGTGCGGAACACATCATTCATCCTACATACGTAACTCCATATGCAGTTATTGAATTAAACACCAGAGCAGCAGAACAACTGAACTAAAGTCTCTTAATAACATAAATATGTGATGAGCGAATCATTCATTCAACAATTTTTAGATTAGGAGCATGCACTCCTCATTTACAATCACATGAGTGACATTGATTGGCTAATAGGATAGATTCTTGCCTAGGTTTTTACTAAGTATATATAACTATTTGGTCAATATATGAGTTGAAACTTATGGGTTTATCCATTTTTGACCCACGAGTCGAATAATTTTCGACCCACGGGTTGAGCGGCTTTAAACTCAACCCGTTTTGACCCTGTCAGAATAAATCAGTTAGATGATTAGATTGGATTTTATCTTGTTGACTAGTTAGAGTTATATTAGAACTAGTATACCTTCATGCTTTGTACTCTCTATTTATTCTCTTCATGATTAATAATAATCATTATGGGAAATCCCTCTTTCATGGTATCAGAGCAAGTTCTGATCCTAAATCTTAAACCCTAATTTATTTTCCGACCACCTCCCTCTCTCTTTTTTGGTCAACTCTCGGTCAAATCTGGCGAACTCCCGGTCATAACCCGATCAATTTTCTGGCCAAATACCGGCATCTCCTTCCCAGCGGTCTTCTTCTCCGGTTTCAGAGAAAGATTCTCCATTGCGCAACCCTCGCTTATTTGGTTCCGCCTCTCTCCGGTCTTCTCCATTCTTACCGGCGTAAATTTATTTGTCTTCTCCGGTGTGACCTCCGGTGACTCTATCAAGAATTCTCCGTCGCGTCTCCCCTTGCCTTCGTGGGTTGTCCTTCTTCTCCATTCGAGCCAAATTCCGGTCGAACCAGTCGCCGGCGACAGCAATTCGCAGAAGCATCCGTGACTGTTCTCCAGGGCGCGTGTTCTCAACCGCGCGAGACCTCCAGGCACGTGATCTCAGACGTGCGTGATCCTAATTGCGTGCTCATGACTGTCATGCGCGCGTCATCCAACCCACTTATGGCCGCGCATTGCGCGCATTTCCCTCCTGCAGTGGACTCGCATCGCGCGCATTTTCTCCTTGGTCTCTCTTTGCGCAATTTTTTTTTCTGAATCTTTGGTAATATTTATACATTACAATTATGGCATTTTCCCATTCAAGCAGATTTAAGAACCATGGATCAAAGTGGATTGTGGATTCTGGCGCCACAAAACATATGGCATTGTCTCCAACTATTGTTGATCGTGTGACACTCTATGATGGTTCTGCTCATGTCTCTGTTGGTAATGGAGTTGAACTCCCTATTACACATGTTGGTGATTCTTGGATTTCTAAGTCTTTGCCTATTTATGATGTTCTTATTGTGTCTGACATCACTAAAAAATTGCTTTCGATTAGCAAATTAACTCGGGATTTAAATGATGTTGTCTGTTTTGATGATCGATCATTTACTATTCGGCATAAAATTACTAGTGAAACCTTGGGTCACGGTCACAGTGAAAATGGGCTTTATGTTTTATACTATGGTGCATATGCTTTGTTATCCACTGTGGAATCAAATAAGTCACGTGCGTCTTTTGAAATATGGCATGCTAGACTTGGTCATGTACCGCATTCCGTTATTTCTGGTTTGCGAGCTTCTAGATCTTTATCTGTCTCATCCATTTTGTCGAAACCTACCCTTTGTGATACATGTGAAAAGGCTAAAGATAAGTGTTTATCTTTTTATACAAATGATAAATGTTCTGCTATGGTACTTGATCTAGTTCACTGTGGCATCCTCACCGACTACATCACCATGTTCTATTTGCTCTGCCGAATCAGACCATCCAATGGCCACTCCGATGCATCATGCTTTACCTATCTCGCTATTGACCAGCTCACCTGGTTCTCCGAGCAGCCCACCCAGTTTACCGACCACCTCACCGGCCCCTTCGCAGGCCACTTCACCGGTCGCGCCTGCTCCTCCAGTCTCTCCATCTAGGCGTCGCACTCATCGGATGGTTACTGGGTCAACTACTGGTGTTATTCATCGCAAGGATTATTCATACATTATCGCTCATGTTCTTACTTATGCTCTACTTGCTCAGTCTGAGCCCATGGATTATCGTACTACTCTTCAGGATCCGACTTGGGTTTCTTCCATGGATGACGACTCTTCGTGGCCAGCACACTTGGGACTTAGTGCCTCAACCTTCGGATGCTAACATTGTTGGCTCCAAATGGGTCTATAGGCTCAAGTATCGACCGGATGGAACTATTGATCATTACAAAGCTAGACTTGTGGCACAGGGTTTCTCCCAGACTCCGGGCTTCGACCACACTTTCAGTCCTGTGGTCAAGGCCTCCACTGTTCGGACGGTTCTCGCTATTGCCACGATGTGTTCCTAGCCACTTCATCAGTTGTATGTCAAGAACGCTTTTCTTAATGGGGTTCTCAATACTCCGGTCTATATGAAACAACCCGTTGGATATTAGGACCATATTCATCCAGATTATGTCTGTCGCTTGCGAAAGGCCATTTATGGTCTTAAGCAGGCCCCTCGGCATGGTTCCAGCTTTTTAGCACTTATTTGATTCAGCTTGGTTTTCAGTGCAGCTCAGTCGACACTTCTTTGTTTGTTCTTTCGAGAGGGTTGTCGTTACTGTATCTCCTTGTGTATGTGGACGACATCATTCTTATAGGAAATGACTCGATTCTTCTTCGTCAGTTCATTGATCGGACACATCGAGAGTTTGCGATCAAGGATTTCGGTGCTCTTCATTGCTTCCTTGGTCTTGAAGTTTCACCTACTTCATCACGTTTATTTCTTGGCCAGGCGAAGTATGCTCAGGACATCCTGACTTGAGCTGATATGTCTGACGCTGCATCAGTTTCCACGCCCTTTGTTCCTGGCTCTCAGTTGCATAGTTCGACCAGTCCACTATTCAAGAATCCGACCCTGTATCGTTCTCTTGTTGGAGCTCTTCAGTACTTAACCATCACTCATCCGTACTTGGCTTTCTCAGTCAACACAGTCAGTCAGTTTCTTCAGGACCCCAGGGATGATCATTTTGCGGTAGTTACGCGGATTTTGCGCTATGTTCGATGTACACTTCATTTAGGTCTCACATTTCGTACTGCTAGTTCTCCTGAGGTGTTGGGATATTCTGATGCTGATTGGGCTCGCTGTCTGGAGACTCGTCGATCTACTTCTGGATATGCGG
>JAULKM010113114.1:0-22534 GCA_032355605.1 Rubia tinctorum
TTTTAGTAAAATTATATTTTTTAAATAAAATATTAAAAGTATTCTAACTAAGTAAAATGAAAATAATTGTATTTTTCTTTATTGTGAATAATTTATAATTAAATATAATATAATATTCTTAGTTTAAATTATATAAAAATATATCATTATTTATTTATTATTTAAATATTATTACATATGAAAATAATATATTTTATTTAATTTTTAAAAAATTACTATTTTTATATAATTTTGATCAATTTGGGTCGATTTGGGTCGACCCATGATCCAGTCCGACCCGACCCAACTCGACCCTAAACTATGAGAATTTTGAACCGACCCGACCCATTTGTCCCAGAATTTTGGGTCAATTTGGGCTGGGACAGCTGACCCGCCCGACCAATGAACACCCATAATATTGGTAAGTGTGAAGCTAACTTACTCCGTCGAAGAAGCCACCAATGACAATCCAAAAGATGTTCAACTAAAGTTTTTGTTTTCTCTCAATTTTTCTCATTTTGCATAGGATCCCTTTCGGGTTTTCTCCGTAGATCACACATGTTGAGCTCACTTCTCACCTTTTTTCCACACCATGGCCTCTCATTTTTTCCTAGTTTTTTCAACTTAGCAGGGTCTTGCCTCTCATTTTTGCCTAAGTTTTTCAACCTAGCAGGGTTTTCCCATTTTTTCCTAAGTCGCCCTTTTGGGTTTTCGACTTAACTAGGTATATATACCTTTTCAATTTTCCTTTGTGTAGCACAAAATGCCCTAAAGATTAGCTTCGTACTACATGAAGATAATAAAAAAATAAATGACACCACCAAAGTTCTCCCAAAACATACCCAAAAAACAAACTACAAGTGACATCCTAAAGAACAAAAACATACCACCAAAGTGTTTCCAAAATATCCCTAAACAAAAATGACACAAAAGCACTAAGGAATCTTCATGAAAATTTCTAAGTGTCTAACTACTCCTTCCCCCACACTTGAACTTTGCATTGTCCTCATTGCAATGAAATGATAGAAGTCATAAGTGAGAAAGGTAAAAGTAGTGGCACTTGCTCTTAGGACCCCGAAGAGTCCTCCCTCAAGAGTCTCGCCTCACGTCTCCTCCTTTGTTCTTTCCTTATCTCTTGCCTCTCGATGGGAATAAGGTTTCAAAAACCATCAAGCCTTGAGATATGGAATCCCTTTATCAATTTCTCAATAGCCTCCTCTTTCACATTCGACTCTCTGATCCGCAATAGAAAATTCTTCCATCACCTCCCGTTCAATGGAATCCAACCTAGTTCCTCAAACTTGCATGGTGCCCTCCATGGAAATCAACTTAGTCCCAAATTCCTACATTTGAAAACTCATCTCTCCTACCGCGTGACCAACCTCTTGCACTATTTGGGTAGAACTCATGAGTTGTTCCCTAAAAGTGGAATTGGTCGAGGAGGTTAGCGGGTAGGTGGTGCTCTCGATGAAATATCACCACTTTCCCCTCTACGTCCATGTCCGAGCTTGATAAGACGTTGAAGAAGCCTTTTTCAAACCCCGGGTCGGGTGCTAGAAACAAATTCTCCAATAAAGTGTCTTGGTTGATAGTGGTGAGCTCTGGTTATGGAAGAACCATGAAGCTGTAAACTGTAGCACCACCGTACAACCAAATGAACTGGTCCTCCGAGGTGTTGGTAGTACTCATTCAGCCCGTACTAGCTTGTCCATTGTTTACCTCGTCCCCGAACGATCTAAGTTCACTAATGCGAATAGAGAAGGAACTGGATGTTGCCAGTGTTGGGATAAAAGTCCGACCATGCCTCCCACTAGTATCTAGTCACCTTTCTTATTTCCCGTGGATAAGAATTCCTCCACGAAGTCCCCCACCAAATTGGGGTATAAATTCCCTTCTGGGGTCATTTCCCAAAGGATTTGGATGTCCGAGTTGGGGCATTGTGAGATCTCTCCTTGGAAAAATACCCTCATGGATAGGAGTTGTTGGATGTACCGCAAAGCCGAGTGGACTATTGTGGTAATTTTGCACATATATTTCCTCTCCGTGCCCGAAAGAATCCTCCAAATTTTACTCAATAAAAACAGAAAGCCCTGCCAGTGTATCTTTGGAAATTATTTCCCGTACTTCCACCCGAAAGCTTGGGCAATTTCCAGATGTGTCCTAGTGTACTCATTCTCATCCAAGTGGAAATGGATGACCCTCCTCCCATCATTGTCCGCTGCTTACTCTAAGGTCGCTAAAAACTCCAAAGTCCACCTTATATAAGTCTTGGAATGCATATCTAAGAAACCCTCTAAGCCCATTCGGCTTAGAAAATAAGTGACGACCTCGAGTAGGCCTAGAGCTGCCAAGGTCTCCTTGCAAGCAAACTTCGTGTCCAAAATGGTCCCCTTTAGGCTATTTAGATATCTCCACCTCCGGGCTGCGGTCCCGGAAACGTTGGCCAACCCCATGAACTTCTCAACAACAAAGGCAGGGTTGGAAATAAGGGAATTTGTAGGCTCTTGTCTCCCAACTTTAGCCGACTTCTTCCCTTTGTCACCCGGGGAGTTGTTTTTTTCCAGCCTACTCCTTTTTGAAGCCATTCTATCACAACAAGAAGAAGATGGAAATGCAAGAATACATAAATATATGCATCAAGTATCATTCAAAAAGAGCACTCTTTCTAAATAGCCAACACATTCTAAACCATGTTATTTCAACATAAAGTCTATTCAATCAAGAATCATTCTTCCTAAATAACACACTTATGGCAATACATATCACCTCATCAACAAGATCATGCAACAAAGAATAATTTCTTCCAAACAACCATAACAAGAAAGATTATATCATCAAAGCACAAGAACACATATCTCCTCCACACTTAGTTCAATAAACAGATCATTCATATAACCCAAATACTTCCCCAAAACACCTCAAGGTTTCAAAAATCATGCTTCTCATCACAAAATCATCATGCTAAAGAAAGTAAGTAAATACAAGGTTCAAAGAATTACCTGGATTTTGAAGCTACGAGCTGAAAATCCACACAAGAAGAAGCAAATATGCTAATTTTTTTAGAGAAAATGCTCCAAATTTTAAATTTTCTCCAAAGTGAAATGAGAGTGAGTGTTATTGAGAGACTTGAATGAGTTAAATGATTCCTATGGATAGGGGAATGTAATATGGACTTTTATTTTCGGAAAATCATGCTCCTCTAAAAGATGGTGGTTTGGAGGGAGGTACAAAAGAGATAGGGATGGTCTAGGTAAAAATAGAAACTTTAAGGGACAAAAGTACCACATAATTAATGCCTAAGGGGGGTGGTGATTTTTAGTATAGTACTTTTTACATAAACAATCATAGGGAATTAAATATTTTTCTGAATTAATGGTCCAAAAATGCATGTCTTGGCTAAAAATTTAAATTTTTGAAAATCTAGCTTTTTGCCCCGCCTACAGCATGGCACGAAGCAGTGGCACGAACATGCCACATGATAGCCCTGTGCTGAATAGGATTGACACAAGTTGCCTCGTGTTGTCCTGCTCTATCAGGAGCCGTGCAGTAAATACGATCGTGCTTCCCTGGTCCCTCTTTTTTCAAAAACTTTTTCACCCAAAAAGTCCAATTTCCTTTCAACTACAAAACACGAGACTCGATCTTAAATTTCACAATCAACAAGATTTCCACCCCAAGATCCTTTGTCACACACAAAAAATATGCAAATCTATCTAGAGAAAAAATGTGAAAGCAAAGCAAGAAAGAGCACTGTATTATTATTGTCATCCTAACTACTTATTTTTCATACATTTCAATTAAAAAGAACCTACCGTTGGGTCTCCAGAGTCACCATCGGAAACTCCATCCACGATGACATCCTTGTGGAGAAGTCTTCACAAAGTGTCATCATTACCTTTACGCATTTTGCTCGCCATAGAGAATGCATGTCCATACTTAAACAATGTTGAATCTCTAGCTATTTCCTCGGGATTAGGAGATAGTTGAGGAGATGTTATGTCCTCGCAGCTCTCCACTAACCGCTGCATGTTAGTGAGAATTGAAAAACAATCCATGATAGACATATCATCACTAAAACCATGCTTAGCATAGGTATCATCAACATAATCATCACAATTGAAGCTCAACGTATGATTTAGCTCATCACTCTCATCAACATCAAGGATCTAATCTAGCCATTCATTCTCATTAATCATGCAAGGGTTTTAAAATTGAGCAAGCTCACCACACAAAGTTATGTCATTGCACACAAGAGAGGGAATAGGTGAATCATGCTTAGACTTATAGATTTCAAATCCCACCCTATCAATATCATCATCAAGGGTTAGTGTCCCTAAATGAACATCTATCTTAGTCCTTAACGTTTTTAGAAAAGGTCTCTCCAATAAAATTGAGGTCGCACCACCATCATGTACTATGTCAAGGACATAGAAGTCCATCGGAAACACTAAATTACCTACCCTAACCATTACATCCTTAACTAAACCTTGAGGGCTAGCTTAGGAGTGATCGGCTAATTGAACAATTACCCTAGCTTCCTTAAACTCATCTATGTATAGGTTTTCATAAAGGCTAGAAGGGAAAACATTAATATATGCTCCTAAATCAATCATAGCATTTTCCACCAATTTTCCACCTAAGGAGATAGAAATTGAAAACATCTCAAGATCATCACATTTCTTAGGCAAGTTCCTATGATTTAGAGTAGTCACTCCCCCTATCTTTAATTGTCCTACCTTCCTAATTAGTTTATTCCTTTTCTTAGTACATGCATTTTCAAGAAATTAGCATAAAAGGGAACTTGCTCAATCAAATCCAAAATGGGAACGCTAACCTCATCCTTCTCAAAGATTTTGAGGATGTGTACCTCATTTGTTGCCACCTTAGGCCTTCCCCAAAGTGCACTAGGGAAAGATGGTTGAGGTATCACCCTCACCTCAGTGGTGGAGAGCTCTTTGGTGGGCTCCTCCGATACAACCATCACATGCTCCTTCAAGTCAGTCTTGTCGCTTTCCACCATCAAATCATCTTCTTGCAAGATTTCCTTCTCAGGCTCACACACTTCCTTCCCACTCCTTAAAATTAATGCACCAACATTCCTTGGGTTTATCTTAGGTTGGGAAGGAAACCTACTGGATTCAGCCTCAAGTCGGCTCACCAAGGTGGCGAGTTGGCCGACTTAGATTTCGAGATTCTTAATGCTCGAAAAGGCTCTAATGTCGAGATCCTCAATTTCTCTCCTTTTTTGCTCCATGAACACATCTTGTTTATTTTCCAATTGAGCTATAGCATCCAAGATCTCCTCCCTATCCAACTTGTATAAAGCGGCGTTGTTGTTCGAAGGCCCTTCTTCACTCATATAGGGTTGAGCTTGAGTTTGTCTATCTCGGTTGTACCATTGAGTTTCCTCCCTATGCCAATGGAAGTTGGGGTGATTGCGGTATCGATGATTGAAGGTATTTCCGTAGGGGTCTTCTCTAACTCCGCCTTAGTTCTCTTGAAACCCTTATTGTTGCCCCCTAAAAAATTATTGCCTACTTCCAACAATGAAGTCCAATGCTTTCACCTCTTCAAAATCTTACACCACTTGTGGACAAGTGTCGGTAGGATGATCAAGAATACATATACCACAAACCTTGACTTAATGGATTCTCTCTTTCATAAATTCCTTCAGCATCGAGGCAAGCGCTTGAACTTGCTCTTCTAATTTGGGAAATTGAGCCGGCTCATCTAATGTCTTCACTCGGGATCTAGTGCCAGGTTGCCTTGTCCCGTTGGCTATTTCTTTGAACAACACCATTGCATCCTTCAGACTCTTGTTGGCTATGGAACCATTGCAAGCAGCGTTAACCATCCCCGTGTCTTCGTCGCAAAGCCCTTCGAAGAAATAATACACCAAGTCACTTCTTTGAATGCATGGTAAGGACAACTAGCCAACAATCTCTTAAATCTCTCCCAATACTCGTAAAGGGACTCGTTCACCATTTGGGATATTTTGGAAAGCTGTTTAGTGTGACTTGCAGACTTGGAAGCCAGAAAATACTTTCCAAGGAACCTCCGCTTCATATTTATCCAGGAAGTGATGCATCTGGGCGGAAGATAATATAGCCAATCCTTGGCTACATCCCGCAGCGATAAAGGAAAGGATCTCAAGGTTGTAGTCTTCTTTCAAAACTCCCAGCAGTTTCATATTTGTGCACACTAGGTGAAACTCAGACAAATGCTTATTCGGGTCTTCACTGACCATCCAATTGAAAGGCAAACATTGGATCATGCCGCTCCTGAGCTCACATGTCTCATTTGGTGGCAAAAGTGGGAATACAATACATAGGGGTTGATTCTCCAAGTTAGGAGCTATCAACTCCATAAGGGTGCCATTATTCTCTGCCATAACTACATTCTTCTCAGCTACAAAAGTCAGCTCTTGTGGAACCCCTACTCTAGCTCTCCTTTTCCTCCTCCTTCTCCGATCACCTGCATTTTTTGTTAAATAGTGTAGAGTTCCTTGGTTCGTGGCACGGGTATATACAATAAACTATCACATGGATTAGAAGTACACGGATCACTATCACAAAGGCTCAACAGCAAAAACTAATATAAGTAAAAACAATAAAAAAACACTAACTACTCAACTAACAAGCTATGCAAGTTAACGATTAAACCTTTAGACTAACATCCCCAGCAATGGCGCCAAAATTTGACCCGCCTCCCCTCGGGGTCGCAAATAAACAACCTTTCGGAAGATCTACTAACCTAATTAGAGGGCTTGAATTAAAGATAGAGATTTATATTGTTGTTATTTTTCCTAATATTATACTACCTGTAGGTAGATAATGGCAAAACCGGGGTCACCCACAGAGTTTCTAGGAATTTAAAGGTTAACTACACACAGCCACAATCGGGTCATCAATACAATCACGTGTCAGGAATAGCTAATGTTGAAAAACATGTTTGGGGGGTTATCTAACAACTACAAGCATGCAAGAGCACAAGAGAGTAAAACTATATATCGCTAGCACTTGGGAAATATTTACATAACATGATCGGCAATATGTTTTGATCCTAGATTCAATCACATTCAAGACATATGAACCTATCCTAATGCTTATGACACGTAGTGTGGTCGATAGTCAACATTGCCCCCTATCTGTCACATAAGGGTTTGCATCTTCTCTTCCATCGGCACCGCCTCCATAATTAGGGAAGTGCACAACGGCCTAGCCATTGTACAAATCTGATTCTTCCCCGTGCTATTACGTCCCAAGCACTCCACTACGAATACTTCTCTCAAGTCCTACAGAGGCAAGGGGATAGGCACCTTATAGTTGACCCTAAGGTTTCAAATTATGCTAACCCTAATTTGCTACTAACGCTATCTCTATCGGTAATCCTTTGGGCCAATTTTCCAGCTATGACTAGTGTATAGTCATCGTAACGGTAACTCGGTGACCCACATGTGCACACTTATACGGTCTCGGACCCCGCTACCCCTATCACACCTAGGTTTCGCTTTCCCAGGGGATATCAATAAATGCGTCAACATGAAAGTAGACTATGGAGTGTTCCATCTTAGTGTGACAACCATGCAACTAACAACAATGTGAAAAACAAGTCAACATAATATTCATAAGCAAAATAGGAAAGATAGATATATAGAACCTCCCAAAATAAATACCAAATCACAAATACAATAAACCCCAAGTTAAATCACTATTTCTAATCATTGAACCCAAATATTTCATTGGATTCAATGCCCTTGGGCAAAACAAGAAGAAAATATATTGGAAAGAAGGGTTAATCCCTTTCTCTCTCTACCTACTCTTGAGAGAATGAAGATAAAATGAACCCAACTTAAACCCTAGTAGACATAGTCTCCTATATATAGTAATACGGAATTAGGCCTTGAAAAGGGCCCAAAATGAGGCCAAAAACCCTAGCAACTGAATTTTGCATAGTCTGTGTTTCTTGGCACGGCCGTGTAGGTCGGGCCTGGCACGGACCCCCGGTTGGGACTCCGTCTTGGCCTTTCTAATGCTTGTGCCCATGAAATTTGGCATGGGCCGTCAGTTGGAAGCTCTTCTTGATCAGTTGAGCGGCGTGAGCCATGTAAATCCTTGTGGGCCATCGACTGAGAGTCGATTCTGAGCAAAATAATGGCACGACCGTGTCAATATTCACACCCCATAGGCTGGTCTTAAAAATTGGAAATGAAACGACACGGGCCGTGTAAAAGGGCACAGTTCATATCCATACTTGGCCTCAGGAAGGTTCAGGTTGGCACGGGTCGTGTTGGGACAAACGGCTTATGCAGAGGGGCTGTGGCACGGCGTGCTGGCTGGCACGGCCTGTGCTGAGGACCCCTGGCATGGCCATGTTGGTTGTCATAGCCATGTTGGCTAGTGTGGCCGTGCCAAGTCTTGAAAATTCAAACTTTGACTCCCTTCTTTTTCAAGCTTGATTCCATCTACTACCACGTTTTAATTTGTGGCTTTTTGTCTACTACCATCTTTGCGAATGCCCTTCAAATATCTACTACCACCCTTGACGATGACCTTCTACAAGATTACGCCAAATTTTTCAAGAGCATCCTGCTAGTAAGTTCACAAAATAATATCTATGTGCTTGTGAGGACAAAGTGTCCATTAGATCCAATTAATTCTACAAAACTCTGGATTTAGATAAGAAAACCAAAAATGACCATCTAAACATTTTGTAATGGAAACCTAACTAAAAATATCAATCAACCAAACAAAACATAATAACAAATGTGTCAAATGCATTGGTTAACGCATGCATTTAGGTGCAGATCATATGGTACAAAAAAGAATTACCTTCAAGTTGAACTTTGATCCCCTAAAACCAATAAACACATCTGCACCGTTGGCCCATAGAACCTTCAAATCTTTTATCAGAGGTGGAAAATACGTATCGATGTCATTTTCGGGCTGTTTCGGCCCAAAAATCAACAAAGGCATAAACACATATTTCCTTTTCATACACAAATACGGTGGAAGGTTGTATATGGATAGCATTACCGGCTATGAACTGTGCTTACAAGACATGTTGAACATATTCATTCCATTTTTACACAAAGTCATCCTCAAGTTCCTTAGCTCACTTGCAAATTCCAGATACCTCTTATCAAATATCTTCCATTGATCAGCATCAGCTGGATGATGAATCACATCATCAGCTGGATGATGAATCACATCATCGTCAAGAGAACCCCTTCCCATGTACCACGTCATGTTCTTTGCATCATTTGTGTTCTTGAAAAACCTATTCAACCTCTGAATAATTGGAAGATACCACATACATTTCATAGGAACCCGTTTCCTTAAATTTATGACAACATCTCATCGACAACCGCGTTTCTCCTTTTCCTGTAGTGTGACACATGGCATATAGGGAAATCCACCTCCTGCTCCCACTCACCCATTTACAAAACATAATAATTGGGACAAGCATGTATTTTTTCATACTCCATTCCCATTGGACAGAGTATTCTTTTTGCTTCATAAATGTTGTTTGATAACCCGATACTGGAGGGAAGCTTCTCATTCAAGAATTTTAGCAACTTATTCATGCTAGTGTCGCTCCATAAACCAAGACCTTACATATTAAAAAATTCCATCAAACATGACATCACCGTATCTTTCTTATTGTAACTAGAATACAACAGCATGTCTTTCTACAAAACCTCAGGCCTTCCCCTAAATTCATCGACAACCTCCTCACACATGTCATCTAAATTTACATATCTGAAACACTTCTCTCCACTACCAAAAACCACCTCCGGTGGTGCCTTCTCACCATGCAACATTCAAACCATCTCCTAACCAAGTGGAGTTTCATGATGTCTCTATCAACACTACGCTTATGATTCTTGCAATCGCGACAAGGACATAAGACTCATTTCTCACGACCAATGCGTTCTCTAAAAACTCCTCCACGAAAACAACATATTATTTGCTCAACCAACTAACTTTGCAATACACATGCTTACGCCTCTCAATTGCGCATTCCATCTCTACAAATTAGCGAATGTGTGACAGTTATAGTTCCACACAATGAGTATAGCTATGCAAGATTATAATTATTCAAAATCAATTCTGAAAACCCTACGCACAACTCACATCACTACATTTAAAACTTACCTAACAATTTCACATTCTTAAACAAGGTATTAATGACATCAAGAAATCTAGAAAACAATCAATTTTTTCCCATCAATGCAAGTATCATTAGCATGATCAAACACACAAAAATGCATATAGACCATTTTTAACATATTCCATCATCAATAACATTCCAAATAATTTAAAATCTAACCTTTGTAGGTCTTTATTTGTGCATTCAATGCTAAAATCCTCCAAAAAAATCATCATTAATGAACCTTGTCTCCCAAAAACC
Source organism: Rubia tinctorum (assembly GCA_032355605.1). Taxonomy (NCBI): domain Eukaryota; kingdom Viridiplantae; phylum Streptophyta; class Magnoliopsida; order Gentianales; family Rubiaceae; genus Rubia; species Rubia tinctorum. Next base: position 10,393 of record JAULKM010113114.1, read on the forward strand.
CACTTTTTACCCACCAATGAATAGTTTAGGTGAGCATTAAATACTCTTCCAGCACTGGTATTATACATATATACGGTGCTAGATAATTTCCGACCAAAAATTTCTCCGTCAAATCCACTATTCCGATCATATGGACCAATATCATCACCAGTTTTGTATTTTTTATCAACCGGTGATAGAATTCAAAACTACACCAATCTTTGCTTCAGTAATGACACATTTTTCTGGCATTATACAGTGCATTCCAGTGCTATGATTTTACATAGGCACTGACATATTGCCAAAATACTGGTGCTAGGGTTTTCCCACCATTTTTTACGCGCCAAAAACACTAACAGCACCGGTAAGCATCCCAAATTAGTACTACTGGTGCTGGTAAAATTTAATTCCTTAAGCCTTTTTCACAATGGGATCCAGTTTATTTCACTTTTACATTTACTAGTGGTGCTATATATCATCTCCGACACTGGCTCTAGGCACCGGTGTCTGTAATCCGGTGCTGGAATTGCAAATAGGCATCGATTTCCATATTTTTCATCATAAAACCATACCTTTCATCATTTTAGCACCAGATTCTTCCTCCCAATGCTTAGATACCGGTGCCTATATACCTATTTTCCAATAGTGTGGTGGTCACCCAGCCCTTGCTAAGAAACCATTCCAGCGCCTATTTTTTCTCCCTTTGTGTCAGTCGTTGGGGCTGCTGTCAGGAAGTCTTTTTATTTGTCCCAAAACTGGACATGTAGCACCCTTTCATTGAGCCACATGTCCCACTACTGCCTGTTTCTTTTTTTCATGTCGCGAACACGTGGCGCCCATTCGTTGGGCCATGTGTCCTAACTATTATATCAATATTTTTTAAAAAATTAATACTTGGGTACATGGTGACACGTGTCCCCATCCAATGGCTTTTTCCATCTCCATATCTTGAATGGGACATGTGTTCCAATCATATGGCGACACGTGTCCCAACAACTATTTTTCAAAAATTGCATAATTATAAATTTTTGAAAATTAAATTTCATATTTTTGTCTTCTCATCACCAAATTTATGGCACATTATGCCCCGAAAGAAACTGATGGAGAGAATATTCACTACGGGTGCCATCAATGCCTCCTTACTAGCGATGATGCTAATACAATGCAATATCCATCAAGGCATATTGGTGTTAAAGCCGCTAAGTGCAAGGCAAGAGGAAAAGGAAAGACAACGGGAAGAACAATAGATGAGGGACAATCAACAGGATCACAAAGAATGCAGTGTGAGTCAGAAATAATAATAAAAACTGCTAAACCTGCTGAAAAAGTTGTGGATAATGAAAGAGAGAAAATGGAGTACAACATAGCGCAACAAGAGTTCGCTTTAATGCAATAGAAGTGCGATCAAATGGTAGCAAACACTAAACTCCTTGCTAGTTTGGTGGGAAAACGGGAGTTGACCACAACAGAGGTAGCCTTGTAAGAAACACTAATGGGGATAGTCTACAGACATAATTGATTGTAATCATTTATTTGTAATAATTGATCAGACTAGACCATACATTTATTTTTAATTTTCTTATAATTGGTTAGATTAGATCGAAATTTAAGTTGTCTATGTTTTGTTTTAATTGTTGTAGTTGTAATATTTGGTTTAATTAGTTTTAATTGTTCTAGTTGTAATAAATGGTTAAATTCATCATTTCAAGATTCCGCTAGACAAAATTAATGGGGCTGTCATAGTCACGTCTCATCTATTCACGTGGGTTGAATTCATCATTTCAAGATTCCGCTAGAAAAATTAATGGGGTTGTCATTGACACATCCCGTCTATTCACGTGAGTTGAATTTATCATTTCAAGATTCCGCTAGATAAAATTAATGGGGTTTTCATAGGCACGTCCCATCTATTCACGTGGGTGGAATTCATCATTTCAAGATTCCGCTAGACAAAATTAATGGGGTTGTCATCGGCACAACTCATCTATTCACGTGGGTTGAAGTCATCATTTCAAGATTCCGCTAGACAAAATTAATGGGGTTGTCATAGACACGTCTCATCTATTCACGTGGGTTGAATTCATCATATCAAGATTCTGCTAGACAAAATTAATGGGTTTTCATAGACATGTCATATCTATTCAAATGGGTTGAATTTATTATTCCCAGATTCTGCTAGACAAAATTAATGAGGTTGTCATAGACACGTCTCATCTATTCACGTTGGTTGAATTCATCATTTTAAGATTGTGCTAGACAAAATTAATGATGTTGTCATAGACATGTCTCATCTATTCACATGGGCTGAATTCATCATTTCAAGATTCCACTAGACAAAATTAATGAATTTTTCATATTTCATGGTTCTATGTAAAGGGGACATTCTTTTACTATCCATTTCAACCCCAAATTTCTATCAACAATAATTTCCGTCTACAACACAACCATGTCATCCTCTAATTCCCCAAATAATGATGATGATCTTCACTTTGGAGAATCATCAAACCCACAAACTTATAACATTTCCGATTTTTTACCCGATACCGATCCTGAGAAGATTAACTTTGTCTTGAATTTAACAGAAAAGGCAAGACAATGGTACACGGCCATTAAGGATGAGAGTGCTCAAACTTTTTCAACCTTACCGAAGGAAACCAGAAAGAATAGTAAGAGAGGCCATGTCCAAGCACATGAAGTAATACAGAGACACTATTTTTCTCAACCTCCTGAAAAGATGTACGACAATCAACATTTTTACTATAGGTTTCGTATGCAGCGACGTGTATTCCAAGGTATAGTGGAAGATGTCACCAACCACGATCCCTATTTTATCAAAGGCCAGATGCATGTGGTTATGAAGGATTTTCACCACTCCACAAGTGAACGGTAGCAATGCGCCATTTGGCATATGGTTGTGCATATGACCAACTAGATGAATCCTTACAGATGGATAAAATAACGGTCATAGAATTGATGTCTCATTTTGTGAAAGCAATTATTGTCGTGTACCGTCTAACATACCTCCGACCAACAAATCAAGAGAATATTGCATGCCTGATGTATGTAGCTCATGTACGTAGATTTTCATGTATGCTTGGAAGTATTGATTGTATGCATTGGGAATGAAAAAACTATCATGTGGATTGGAAAGGTCAATTTCAAGGTAGAAGTGAACGCGCCTCAATCACACAATGCATGCATTTGGCTTGCTTTTTTTTGGTTTGCCTGGGTCAAACAATGATTTCAACGAACTAGGCAAGCCACATTTGGTTGATAACATATGTGAAGGAAGGGCTCTTCATTTTTCTTATGAAGTAGCTACGATCAAGAGTACTATCTAACTGATGGAATATATCCTAAGTGAATGAACTTCATGCCCGCATATATGGTTCCAAATAACCTCAAGAAATAACTTTTCACAAAACACTAGGATAGTTATTGGAAATACGTCGAACGTGTATTCGGTATTTTACAAGCCCGGTTCTCCTTGATCTGCAACCCAGTCCGATATTGGAATATAGAGAGGTTGTGTAATATTATGATAGCTTGTATCAACTTGCACAATTTGATAGTAAAACACGAAAGAGATACCTATGGGTTGCAGGTTCAACTAGGTGATTATGACCAAATTGATCCTTGACATTATAACACAGAGCAGCATGTTGATCTACCGGCTTTTAAAGAAAATTGAAGGGAAGTACGCAACAGAGCTAAACATGACCAATTAAAAAACAACCTTACGAAACATCTTTACCAATATTTGGGTGGTCAAAATTAGGATGTCGATTTGGTTTCATCATCCATATTTTCTGAGTTTTAATTTGTAAATTGTTTTGTTTTAGTAATAATTGGTCTGACTAGATCAATATTTCAATTTGTAATAATTGGTCAGACTATATCAGTATTTCAGTTTTCAATTTGTAATAATTGGTCAAACTAGTTCCATATTTTATTATTTAAGTATTTATTGTAATTTTTCTTGTCGTAATAATTGGTGTTTGCTAATGTAATATTTTTTTATAATTTTTTTATAATCAATTTCTCTTATTATTTATGTTTCACAAAATATTTAATAATTTCTTGAAAAAATGAAATTAATTATATATTTTTAAAACAAAATACGATATATACAAAAATTTAAAAATAAAATATTTAATAATTTTTGGAAAAAACGAAATTCAATTTTAAAAATTATAATATATTATTAAATTTCACATTCAGTTTATTTTGAGTGGGAAAATTTATTTAAATTAAATTTTAATGGTTAAATTAATGAGTAGGATAGTATTAAATTAAGTGGGGTCAATAAATAGTAGAGAGTGATTTTTCCATTGTGAATTCTTAGTGGTTTCTTAAGATGGGTGGAACAGAGAGATTGGAGTAATAATATATTTAATTGCTAATCGAGCACAAGTGGTTTCTTACTACTACCCCGTGGTTTAAATCCTGTTACTCAAATTATTATTATTATTTCCAAATATCAAAATGATGTTGGTCCACTAAATCAAAACATCATTTTTAAAATATTTGGAAGGAAAAAAAGTGGTTTGTCTTCTTCTTCTCCTCTCCAAAGAATAGGGGAGGTGGAGCAGTGACAGTGCCCTCGGCTGGCTCCTGCAATCCTAATATTACTATTCTTATGGTCGGTTTTTTTTTAATAAAAATCCACCAGTGGTGGGGGGATTTTATTTGGTTCCCCAAGCCATAAAGAAAATTAAATAGTTTTGTACAAGAGACAATATGAAGCATCATCTAATGATTTCCTATTCTAATTTGCGCTTATGAGCCAAAAGCATTGATTGGGCATAGTAAAGTTTTTGCAACAATTGCGTCTATAATCTAGTGTTGTCACCCCCTATGTGAACATTAAATTAGCCAAGGCAATTGCTGACAAAAGCTTGTCCCAAAAAGAAATTGTGCTATCAATGTGATGTTTAAAAATGTGTCCACTTTAATGTCGTTAGTCTTGTTGTCTTAGTAGTCCTATTTTGTCACTAGAAATTAGAGCTGTCAATTCGGTTATTCGGGTCAGCTTCGAGTTCGGGTCAAATAGGTTCGGATAACGGGTCGGGTTGAAACGGGTCGAAATCTGTTGGTCGGGTTGGGGTCGGGGTCGGGTCGAAACGGGTCGGGTTGAAACCGGTCAAAATCTGTTGGTCAGGTCGGGTCGGGTTCGGGTCGGGTCGCAACGGGTCGGGTTGAAACAGGTCGAAGTCTGTTGGCCAGGTCGGGTGCGGGTCGGGTTGAAACACGTCGAAATTTGCTTGTTGGGTTGGTCGACGCATCGCCAATTTCGTGATTCGACACTTCCAAATTTCTTGGAGGGACCTAAGTGCAAAAATTAAAAACTTTACTCGTAACTCCAAAATGAAATCCTCTCGAATGTGGTGCTTCCCTATACACCCCCATTTTATTTTCCAAAACCGTAATGTAATATTTATCATCGATCGGGCACAAGAACATACCTGTAAACCTTTTCGATTTCTCTTCCTTACTTTTATATAATCAACTCTAAGTAACTCTACAACATCTACTAGATCTTTCCCACATATCACCAAAAAATATATATTATTTAATATTTTTATATTTAGGTAAGAATAACAAAAATCATTATTTTGGAGCATGGATAATGGGGAAACACAATTTTGGGCCACAGTGTAATTTTTCAAAATTGTGTGCAAGTAATCAAAGTTAACTTTTGAGGCCCTTCCATTCACCCATACATGCCCAAATCACAATGTTGCAATCTTATATTATTCAATTGCATTTTGGTGTCACAATTTTCGTGATTTGACACTTCCAAATTTGTTGGAGGGGACCTTAGGGCAAAAGGTAAAAACTTTACTCGTAACTCTAAAATGAAATCCGCTCGAACGTGGTGCTTCCCTATACACCCCATTTTATTTTCCAAATCCGTAACATAATATTTATCATCGATCCGGCACAAGAACATATTCGTAATACTTTATGATTTCTCTCCCTTATTTCATTGTAATCAACTCTAAGTTACTCTAGAACATCTATCAGCGCTTTCCCAAAATTCACCAAAAAATACAATACTTAATATTTTTATATTCACGTAAGAATAACAAAATCATGTATTTTGGAGGAATGGATATTTGGGAAACACAATTTTGGGCCACAATTTAATTTTCCTAAATTGTGTACAAGTAATCAATGTTGACTTTCGAGACCATTCCATTCACCCATACATGCGCAAATCACAAAGTCACAATCGTATGTTATTCAATTGAATTTTGGTGTCGCCAATTTCGTGATTTGACACATCCAAATTTCTTGGAGGGACCTAAGTACAAAAATTTAAAACTTTACTCGTAACTCCAAAATGAAATTCGATCGAAGGTGGTGCTTCCCTATACACCTCCATTTCATTTTCCGAAACCGTAATGTAATATCTATCATCGATCGAGCACAAGAACATGTCTGTATTCCTTTCCGATTTATCTTCCTTACTTCTATGTAATTAACTCTAAGTCACTCTAGAACATCTACTAGCGCTTTCCCACAATTCACAAAAAAATATATCATTTAATATTTTTGTATTTAGGTAAGAATAATAAAAGTCATCTATTTTGGAGCAATGGATAATGAGGAAATAGAATTTTGGGTCACAGTGTAATTTTCCAAAATTGTGTACAGGTAATCAATGTTGATTATGAAATTTATTTTTGATTATAAAATAAAATAATAATAATGTGTCTTTTAGATTTTATTATTAATAAAAAAATAATCAATTGAATTTGATTGGATTTAATTATTGATTAAAAAATTAACGGTGAACAATAATTTTCTCCTTTCTTCTCTGCGACACCGCCACCCTCATCTCAGTTTCGACACTGCCGGCTTCATCTCGGAGTTCTCCCACGTTGCCTACTTCTTCTTAGGGTTGAGCTCTACCGGCTCCGCACGCCATCACCTTCACCATGTCTTTGTTTTCTCTATCATCACTCACCTGCATCCCTTTTGCCTCTTAATCGTTTCCGCTCGCATCGGAGGCTAAATGTTGCTAACCCATTAAAGGGAATGAAGACACTGCAGATTCCTAGATTCCCAGATTTCCAGATTCTGACCATCGTTCCTGACACGGTTCTCGACTCTATTGAAGACGCTGCAGGAAAAACTAAACATAGGGTAGGGCTATCATCCAAAATGGACCCAACATCGAGTCAGCGCCTATCCGGGTATGATTCTGGTAAAAAAGGTGAATCAGCACATATCAGCTGGAGGAGATACGGATCATGAGGTAATTTAGTTCTAGGATTTATTTTGCGGGTTTCTAGGATTCCACCGGTCTTCAAGTTGCTAGTGGTGGTGAAATGGTAGAACCAAAGTTGACGGGTCTCTAATTAAGAAAATGGTGGCTTCAATGAGTGGATGGGTGAGAGGGAACTGAACATTAATATCGGAAGAAGGAGACAAAACAACAAACCTCGCAGCGTCGGTTAGCTTTTCAACTTTCCTTCGTTTTTCAAAGCTCAATATTTACATGGCTAATAGATGAAGTGTGAATGCAATGTTCAATTTTTGATATTCAAGTGTGAATCCAGTGTTCAATAGTTGACTACTTTACGTTGGGTGATCTTTGGAATTGTTATGATGAATGGGATGCTTATGGGGCTGGTGTACCTATTAGTCTAGAAAAAGGAGAAACCTTAGTTCAGTATTATGTGTCTTATCTCTCTGCCCTTCAGATTTTCACCAGCCATTCATCTGCCAATTGTTTAAGGTATTCATTTTTAAATTTTGTAACGAACATGTGCAATTGTTATAAGATAATATTTAGGTTAAACTGGAGGGAGGATAATGATTTTGTCTGTGAGATGAGGGATTCCTTCAGTGATTTCTTCAGCGATGAGAGCGAAAGTGAGAACCTTTCAAGATGGGACAGATGTTCCTCTGATGAAGCACTTTTCGATCAAGAAAGTCTGTGGAATGTTGTTGAAATATTGGGTTCCATTTACTTTCAGTACTATGAAAGATCAACTCCTTTTGGAAGAGTTCCTCTAATAGATAAGGTATGTTCTCCCGCATTATGCTGACCTTAGTAATGGTGGGAAGGGTTCCTCTAATGGACAGGGTATGTTCTATGCTCTCTGACTGCACATTGAATGACTTCAGTTTTTCCTTGTCGCTTGATCTTGTAATGAAAGTTTAGAATAGCAGAATTTTTTATATTTTATTATTTTATACTGGCGATAAAAGTGAATTGAATGGATATGTTTGGCATGTTAACATGCTTTTATTTATACATAATTTAGTCAAGATGTAGCCCAGTCATATGTATTATTTTCTTGCACCTAGTTATATATCTTGAACTTTGCTAACTCAACGTGAGACATTTTCTTGTCCACTTAACGGCTAAGAAGGTTATAGTAAGTTGAATGCAAAAAAGACCGACTTCATGGTAGTAGGCTTTAGGAATCTCAATCCTTGTTTTTTCCCTTTTGAAAATAGAGAAAGGCGTTGTCTTGGTATCATGTAGATGCGATGCTACTATATTCTTTTGAATTAGTTTAATATGGTTAACATGTGTTTTGAGTGGTTATTATAATCTCAGCCTTGTTCTAGTCCTGAACTATGTACATGATTCATTTGGTTGATTTATGTCTTAAAATTAGTACATAGTGGGTATTTAAACTTGATTTTTTGGAATAGCTCTCAAACTGTGAACTGGAGATTGTGAGCAGCTTTCTTGCAACAAGAGTTGGAGTATAATTAGGAATTCAACTCTAGCCTCACATAGAGACTTGATGGATTGCTACATATACTCCTCTCTATATCCCTTACATGAAACGTGTGTTTATTTATCCCTTACGTTAAGATCGATGCCCAGAATAAGAAAGTTTTTACAAAATGTGCAACAAAACTTGGTTCCAAGTTACTTGAATGTAAAGGAAATAATGAGGAGAAATACTAAATATTTTGTCATTTTGATACAGCCCAATACAGTTCTTAACTAGCTGAGCAGGATCCAAGGCTTTGAGGGGTGATGTTAAGGATCAAAACATGACACATTTTCCATATGGTATGATAGGTTACATCTGAGCATTTCTAAGGGACATAGATGTGTGAATTAGCCTTGTGATTTGATGTGTATATGCCACATGATTTAATTGCTAGTTTAAGCTAAATTTATGTTTAGTCCCATAGATAGTTATGTTTAGTCCCATAGATTATTAATTTTGTATCATACATTTTGTGGGAATATTTTTGGATGTTGATGGATGTGGCCATATATATGTTGTTAGATTGTTTTACTATTTGTAGTGAGGTATTAGAGCAGCTGCGGCCAGCACCGTATTCTACAACTTTTTTCCCAAATAAAAGTAATACAGCAGCTGCGCTTAGTTGCGATCGGCACCCAATTCCAAATCTATTTTTTCCAAATGGAAGTAATAGAGCAGCTGCGCGCAGCTGCATTCAGCGCCCAATTGCAATTCCAAATCAAAAATCGCTGACAATTTTAACACCGATTTTCTTAAAACCGGTGCCAAAAATTGGTTTTCTTAGCTTTGACACCGATTTTCTAAAAACCGGTGCTACTCAAAAAACTGGTGCTAAATTTAGCACCGGTTTTAAGACCGTCTAGCGCCAATTTTTGGGGTCTAAACAACCGGTGTCTAAGTAGCCGGTGAAACAATTTCACTGGTTTTTGAAAAATTGGTGTCATTAAAACCGGTGCTAACCAAAAAACCGATGCTAAACCTAGCACCGGTTTCTCAAAAACTGGTGAAATCTTTTCACCGGCTATTGAGGCACCCGTTTTTTAGACCACATAAACCGTTGCTAGATGTTCAAAAAAACAGGTGCTAAAGGGGGGGGGGGTCTGTGGTAGTGAGCCCTCCGGCACCAGCGATGCTTTACCGATTGGGCAACAGAGGTCGAGCATCAGCGACTAGGGTTTAGGGTCTCATTACCCAAATCTTGTTCACCGTCACAATTTAGATGTTGAATGTCATCATGCAAGACACCATACCACTCCAACTCACTGACAATGGAGCAAGATTTTGCCTCATCTGGGACTTGAGGGCGGATACAGGGACCCTGGACCACCGAATCCACGATGGTGGAGTCAGACCTCCAGACATAGGTGGCATCATCTGCCTCCGTCTTGGGAACGTATTCTGACCGACTAAAAGTGCCGGAAACTTAACACAAAAAGCATCGCTGGAAAGATTGATCGGACGAATGGGTGGGAATCGATATTTATCATGATTATATGCGACTAGAGATGATGGATCGAAGATAATATGGGTCAATCACAGAGGAAACAGAGGGAGAAAAGCATAAATCAAAACTAGGGTTTGAGGAGAAGCAGGACCGTATGTAGGAAGAGTAGGAGTAGAGTTAGATGAGAGGATAAGATTGAGTTGATTGTGAGCGTTGGGATTGAATATGAGCAGTATGTGAAGAGAGCAAAATTTTCACTGCCCAAGATTCATTAATTGGCCAAGAGCACCGATGGTGGAATATGATAAGATACGAGTGTATTTTAATTGGGGCGGATGGTAGGTTCATATTTTAAATGAGTAAATTGTTTAGGGTAGAATTGATTTGGGTTAAGTGGATTAAACAGGGATAATTTACGTGTTATTAATTTAGGGGGCTTTGTGTAAATATTGAAAAGGGGAAAGGGTAGTTTAGAAATTTCTGAGCTTATTTTTTTTAATTAAATAGGGTTATTTTTAAAGTGTGCAAATTTATTTGGAACATACGAAAAAGGAAAGAGTGCAGAATCAGTTCGGACGGAGGGTATAAACATATATTAAAAAGTACTATTAAAATAATGGAAAAACATATTGTGAGACGAAGGAGTGCTGCATAAAGGATTTGGCCAAACTTTTACATGACTTTTTTAAAAACAAAGAGTCGGCTCATTATCATTAATATAGGAATTGGTTGGATTGTATGCACAATCACAATTGTTTAGTTTATCTAACATATTAGCTGATAACTAGTACTGTGCTAGTCTATCTTCTATTATAATTGATACACCAATAAACAAACACCATACCTAAATGAGAATCAAAGCTTTTCTATTACAAGGTGGGATGGATGAACTTCCAAACCAACATGGTGTATTAGAACTTGCTCCTCGCCAAGCTGATGTATTGAGATTTAAAGACCATCATTTATTAGGGGGGTGAACCCGAATTGCGCATGGTCAGTTGATCACAACGCCCTGCTTGCATTGGTGGTTGAAGGGAAGGTACTACGAAGATGTGGTCTATCTATACTGTAATTACGTCTAGCAATCTCGACCTTGACCCATTGGACAGATGCATCAGCTCAAGCCGGCATCCCGACTCAAACAGTCACAGTAGCACACATTAGACTAGACATTTTTTTCTCATAAGCACGGAGATCTCCAAACCAATTTGGACGTTCATGACATGTCAGTTTATCCTGAACTATCCAAATTGACTGAAGTCTACTGCTCTACTCTTAAACCTTAGAGGGTATCGCCAAAAGTATGTTGTCTAAAATACTTTTGACTCGGATTTCTCCTAACCAAACTCTTTGGAGAGTAGCTCAGAAGCCAGCATTTTTTCCGATTCAAAGGTCGGCGGAAAATCATAGGTGACAGATATTTCCTAGTCTAATGCTCTAGACAAAAGAACCATATTATGAGCTCGCCTTCCTTATTAAACTAACCTAAAGTTAACATAAAATTAAGCTTAAGCAAAGGGGCCAAAGCACCCAAACCCAAAGACCTTAACCCTGACAAAAGTATGGAAACCCCTGCATATATGTTCAGCCCAATTAATGACCCAGCTCGATCAAACCGAACCCATTTCCACACATTTGGGCAGATATGATCCACGGTTATTAGCCATTATCTGCGACGTTTCCGTCATTCATCATTAAAGAAAAACATTAGAATTTTCCACCTTACTATCATAGGGATCTTAGAAGACTCACCGACCTCGTCAGCAGTAATCCACCACTGTGCACCGACCTCGCACCACCAATCTCCATCGTATTCCTTCTCTGCTTGGGCTATGTACCTTCTCCAGACCTTGTCGTGGTCCATCTCTATGGAAGGGCGAGCAGTTGCGCTTTTCTTTAGCACTTTGTTTCCCCGTCCGACCCAACTCTACCAAAGGTATGTACCTTCTCTGGGTAACGACGATTGTTGCCG
>JAULKM010113126.1:0-22532 GCA_032355605.1 Rubia tinctorum
TCGGGTGATAGGAAAACCAAGTCTCTATCAACAAAGTATTTTTTTTGAGTTCCTTGTCAACAACCGCTTACGCATTGGGGATACCTATTCTTTGAGGTCATAGAAGTTGGGGGGGGGGGGGGGGGGGTTGTTCACAAGGTCATCATAATGCGAGGTGATATAGTTTATTGCAATTTCTGTTTTGTTTGAACAAAAATAATTATTATTCAAATTTATGTATTAAGTTTAAGGATATTATTATGTTTACTATTTTTTGAATAATTTAAGTACCTTTCAATCACAATAATTTACTTGCTGTGCAATTAGATCTGTGCATAATTTTAAAAATCATTTTCAACTCTACCATTCAATGCCATTTTCTAACCTCGTTTGAAAAATCATTTAAAAATACTTTTGTAGATCAAAGTCAATCATTTTCAAACAAGTATAACCTCTAAAAAATTTAGAGTGTAACATATCACCAACGTTGGTCATCCATTGCATTATATGTCGGTAAATATAACATGTAATGCGAAGTCGACTATTTTCACAAAACAACCCACAACCCTATTGCCAACCTTCAACAATGGAGATTTGAATTTTGAAGAGCCCTCTTGGAATGTGAAAGAAATTTTTGGGTATTATGATTGAATTTGTTCAAGGGACCAAAACTTATGTACTAAATCCCAACATATACGATGTTGGTACTTAGCGTTGGCATAGATTAGATCTAACCGACTACTTGTGTGAAGTCGGTCATCTCATGATTGACCGATAGTGTTATATCAAAAACATGTTCCTGACCGTCGTACCTATGTCGGTTAGACTTTTTACTTTGATTTTAAATATTATTTACCTCAGTTATCATAGAACCGAGGTTAAAAACCTATTATTTACCTCAATTATTTTATACCCCAGTTTAATAATATCTTTTAATTTGAAAAAAAATTGAGGTAAAAGAATATTTTACATCGCTTATTTGACCTAAGAAAAAAAAACGAGGTAAAAAATGTGAAGTAATTGGTACTATTTCTTCTTGAGTTTCTTCTTTTTCATCTCCATAACCACAACCACCCCTACTCCGCAGCCACCACCTCGGCCACGTCGGTGGCAGGAATATGGAAATTCACCGCATGCTACCTCTAGCACCACTTTCTCCCGCCTAGACCCCCCCAGCCAAACCCACTCGTCCACCTCGTAACTCTCTTACACCATGATCATAAAAAAGCCTTCGCCTCCCACCACCACATCGGAAAATAACTCCAACCCACCGCCACCATATAAATACAACAATGAGAAATTAGAGAAGGAGGACGATGACTCTCTGATAAAAGAAGTCAGGCTGACTGTTAAACCCTATCCCACCAAAACCCATCCGACGTTACCAAGCCCTGATGCCACAGAAAAACCCTATCCCACCCCACTCAAAGCCACCCGCCCTGGCGCCATCGCAAAACCAAAGCACACCCCTCCTCGGCGCCACCACAAACCCTAGCCCACCCCAACGCCACCCTGCTCCGGCACCACTTGATGCCACCCAGCCCCGTTTCCACCGTATAAACCTAGCCCAGATCGCCCAAACTCTACTCACTCGTTGTTGCAAGAAGAATAATCAAACAATGAAAGAAGAAACAAACCAGAGAAGACGAAGCAAATCGACTCCGAACGGCGGAGCAACTCCATTGGAGACGGATGAATGATCTGAAGCTCGAGGGATAATCCAAAGCTCGAGCCTCCACTGTTGGCAGAGCAAATCTATGAAGTTCTGGTTGTGGCGTAAATATAAGAAAAAATATATCTGAAAAGATGAAGGAAAAAAATCGTTTAGTTAATAGATACTGAGGGTATAACTGTCCTTTCATTTTTTGAATTTTTTTTTTAAAATAAAGGTAAAATAGTCAATTCACATAATTTTGCTCAAATGAAGGTTCCCAAGATTAGATTGTCACTTTCGAGCAAATAATAAGGATAAAAATGCATTTTCAGATTTTACAGATTGAGATTGACACTTTCAACCAAAACATAGAAATATTTTATCACTTAACTCTATCCTCTCTAATCCTAATATTATCTATTTATTTACATTATTAATAAAAAAATCATAATCTTCAAGGCTTTTACTGTTCAAAAAATGGGTGATCCTATAATAATCTGCATTGACTGGTGCATAGATACTAAAGAAATAACTCGGTAAAATAGTGTGGAAAGACATATCCTATTTCGGTTTCTTACAAACATAATGATTTTCTTTAAAAAAAATTAAAAATAAAGACTTATATATAAGATGTTGGGTCACGTTCACTTAGTAACAATTGGTTTAAAAATAGAAGCACAAGATAACTTGAAATTTAATATGGTATTAGAGCCAGATATATGGGACATGGGCCCGAGTTAGGTTTATTGTGCCGATATGTAAATTGCCTTTAATTTGGCTCAATGTGGGTCGTGGAGTGTGTTACAAAAATAATGACTTATGTTTTGGATCAACTCCATTTACTCCCTCTGTCCCAGATAGATTTGCACTGCAATCATTATCATTCTGTTCAAGAAACATGTTCAACCATTAATATCTTTGCCTACGTATAATAACGACAAATAAAAAGTTGATATTTAGAAACTAGTTGTTACAACGAATTGTACAATATCATATACGATAATATTATTGTTCATAAATCTAATCAAATATGCGGTCACATTTTAATAGATAATAGTGTAAAAAAAGTAGAAATGCAAATAGAGATGAAACAGGGAGTAGTGCCAATTAATGTTACATAAAACCAAGATACCTTTCAAACATTATCTTTCCATGCTACCACGCATTGAACATATTTCTTGAGGAACTTGAAAGAAAATTGTGGCTAGATGACGTGTATTTTTAGGGTAACTGTTATTAAATTAGATTATGTATCTTAAAAGAACATTTTACAAAAGTCATAAAAACACCCCAATTTAAATTTTAAATTAGAATAAATGAAGATAAAAATTTTAGGTTGTATTAATCGAGTCATAATCTTATAACTATTGCACGTTGCATAATAATTTTTTAGTATTACAAGTAAAATTTTCTATCTTTTTGTTATTTTAATTAAATCTCGTCTTTACATAATCTTATGAAAATATGGGTTTTTCCAACATTTTTCCATTAAATTAAATCAAACAATATTCGGTCACATAGAAGAACAGAAAATAATTTTTACGCGTTGATTCGTTCTTAAAGGGATTTATTTATCTGTCAATGTGCTTTTATAGCTAAACCATAGAAAATCTCATATGTTAGATCACATAATGATTAAACTAATTATTAAAAAATTATTTTAATATTTTTTAAAGTTAGATTAAAATTATTTACATAGTAAAATATACTTAAACTTTTAAAATTGTAGAAATATCATTGTAATAAATAAAATAAATAATGAATCATGTTTATAATTACATTAATTATAAAATAACTCTTCTTATCTAAAGTGAGATTTAATATTAAAATTACATGCAATTTTTTATTTTCTTTCTTATCATTGTTTACCTATTCCTTTTGTCTCGCTCCACAGTTTTCATGCCTCAATCACCAACGGTTCTAGGGTTCCACCCATGATATGAACGGTATCGTCGCTATGGCGGGGCCACTTCGTTCTCTTACGTCAAGATACTGACCATATCTATCACCAATGATTCTTTCCATGACCATACTGAATCATCCAATTCAAGAACTCTCTTCAATTCAAAACAGTGAATCAATCACCTTAGTGAACCAGGCCTTGTTTTTTAAGATTCTGAGTGTGACAGGCTAGAAGCTCCATTGAAATGGACCTTGGTTGCAAAATTCTCCAAAGAAAGAATCACGATGGGCAAATTGAGAATGTATTTTTACACTCCTGTGTTTAAACGTTCGTAAAAAAATCATCTCTTGGATTGGAGACAAGTGTTAAGCCGTTTTGCTCTGCCGGAGGATTATTACTGATGCTGGTTGCAAAAGATATGGAATTTCAGAACATACTCTCTCAGAATCAATCCATATGCAGACTCTCCAATAGTTTCGATTTGGGTAGCTTGCTACATATTACCTCAACCATTATTCGATTAGGATGTTATGATGGACATCATGAATCTTGTATAAGCTCCGATCAAAGTGGATAAAGGTACTCTTAATCAAACTCATCCACATGTAGCCAGAGTCTGTGTTGAATTAGATGTAACAAAGACAAGGCCAAAAATAATGTGGATTGATTATTGTGTATGGATTTTGGCAATATTTGGAATATGAAAGTGTTCCAAATTATTGTGAAAAATGCCAGAAATTAGGCCACTCCAAGTTTCCTGCAAATGCCAAGAACAAATGGGCAACGTTGATGCTTGGAGGCCTAATCAGCAACCAAAACAAGTTAGCTCTGCTACTGATGAAGGTAAATCTATTATTCTAAGTCTAAATCTGAGAAAATTACTCAAAGGCCAGTGAAATAAAAATACTAATATCAAGCATGCTTTTGCAAATATTTCATCTAATCCTATTTTAATTGAATCTCAAGTTCAACAAATTAACAAAGATAATCCTTTGATGTTTGAAAATTGATCCAAACCAAATTATTATCTGCAATTTAGAAAATGATACTGTTGAAACTGGTCTTGATGATTCTACACTCCGTAATTTAGATAAGGAAATGGAAAGCAAAAACAAATTTATCGAGCACACCAATGAATAAAATTCCCCTTGTGTGAAAGATGCTGCTGATAATATTTTCAAGCATATTATAGACACAGATTCTAGCAAAATAAGATCAGCTAGCTCTACAGGTAAATCCAAAAATCAACTCAGATTCTAGGAAACAAAGGTGAGTCATCCCAGGTAAACATAGGTATTTACTATCCTACTTTATCTCCTAATGATATAGAACTTATACATAACATGTCTGATAAACCTAAAATGCAATGGTCGGTGGAAAATCAACTAAGGATAAAGAAGGGGATATTATTTTGGAAACAAATCTAATTGATCAAAATAGATTTAATAGGTTATTGAAAGAAGTATAAGATGCAGAAGATTATCTAAAACCAACTCAGGAAAATCAAACAACTAAGAAAAATAAAATAAAAGACTAGATTGGGATGATGAAAAGTATATTAACTAGGTCTCAAGTTGACTCTAAATCTCTAGTTTAATCCATGACAGAATTTAACATTTGTGCGTGGAATGTAAGAGGAATTAAAAATAATAGGACTCAGGATAAGGTATTAAATATTAAAAGGAAACATAAAATTTATATATTTTTTATAATCATAGAACCTTTTATAGATAATGGGCAGTTTCAGTCAATAGCTTTTAAATTAGTATATAATCATTTCTATGCTGAACCAAGAGATAAATCTGTCTTTTTTGGAATGATGATTTAGAATTTTAGTCACAGATGTTCATAATCAATTTATTTTGGTTGAAATATTTCATTGTTCTAGTTCAACCCCCTGGCATGTAGCTCTTGTTTATGCTTGGCGTAACACTTCAAATAGATCACAATTATGGACTAATTTAAGTAATCACTGTAATCAGGCTACATTACTAATAGGATATTTTAATGCTATTAGGGGTTCATCTGAATACACAGGACAGTCACCTAGTCTAAAACCAACATTGGATTTCAATTATTTTATAGATGATAATGGGTTGACTGAATTACTAGCTTCATGAAATAATTTTACATGAACTGACGTCAAGAATAAAGGAAATGTATGGGAAAAATTTGATAGAAGATTAGCAACAAAAGATTTTTTTAAAAAATATTTTTCCAAACACATTCTCCACTTTTGGTTAAAATTGGTAATCACGTCATCAACCCAGGTTTTAAAGCTTTTAGGTTTCAACATTATTGGATACACATCCTCAATTTCTGAAAACTGTAGAAGATAACTGGACTGAAGTAGTTAGTTCCTTAGGCATGTTAAAATTTTCAATTAAAGTAAGAAGATTAAAGATTAAACTGAAACAATGAAATAGACTAACTTTTGGAAATATACATGATAATGTAAAATCAGTCGAGGAAAAAGTTTTGCTAAAGGAACTAGATTATCACTTAAACAATAGTGATCAGAGCAGAACATCTCTACATTTAGCTCAGGCAGAATTAACCATATCTCTTAAAAGGAAGAAATGTTTTGGAAACAAAATATAAGGTAAAATGGTTAAAGGAGGGAGATTGTAACACTAAATTTTTCCATGCATCAGCAAAAGCTAAACTATCTAAACAAAAAAATACTGCAATAAATGTTTAGAAAATGAGTGGTTAATTTATGCTGAAACTATTGGTAATGAGGCTGTTAGTTTTTTCTCTAACCTTTTATCTGATGAACATCTGGTAGTTGATGAAAACTTTAAGACATAGATGTTAGACAATATTTCAACCTTGGTGGATGGTCAAACAAATCAAATGCTAAGGTAATCAGTGCAAACTTCTGAACTTAAAAATTTGCTTTTCAAATGGATAAGGAATCTGCTCCAGGTCCCGATGGATTCACATGTACCTTTTATACTCATTGTTGGGGTATATTAACTCATGATCTTTTGGAAGTTGTGAATGATTTTTTATCAGGTTCCATTATTCCAAAAGCAATTGCAGCTTCCTTCATTACTTTAATCACTAAAGACAGGTAAACTCAAGATTTTCTGATTTGAGGCCCATAATTCTCACTAATTTTTTAAATAAAATATTTTCAAGAGTTGACACTAAAATATTGAAACACTTAATGCCTTCTTCGATTTCACCGGAACAGTCAGCCTTTGTTCAAGGCAGAGAATTGGCAGATAATGCATGTCCTTCTCATGCATGAACTAACTGATTTTTGAAATAATAAAAGAGGGGGTTTTGATTTTTTCCCGTTAAATTGGACATTATGAATGCTTTTGATAATAAAAGAGGGGGTTAAATTGGACATCATGGGATTTTTAAAAAAAGATGTTATTAAAGCTAGGTTTTCATGAACCTGTGGCTAATAACCTTATAGATAATCTTTCAGCTGCTCATTTTTCAGTTCTTGTTAATGGAAAGTCTTTTGTTTTTAAAAAAATTCAAGGGGTACTAAACAATGAGATTATTTATCTCCATTTTTTACTCACTGAACCTTTTACAAAAAACCTGAGTTTTCTGTTTGAAAATTCAAGAATTGATTATAATAATATGCCTAATTCAGCTACTAAAATCACTGTTCTAAGTTTTGCTGATGATACAATAGTTTTTCTAAAAGCAAATAAGAAAAGTCTGAAAAATTCTGATGAGCTTTTCAGGAAAATTTGAACAAATGACATGGCAAAAAATCTTTTTGGAGAAATCCACCTATTACATTTCAAAATTTGCTCCTCAGTCCTATCAAAGAATTCTGTCAGAAATCACTCATATACCTTAGAGCAGCTTTCCTTTCAGATATATGGGATAATCCTATATTTATAGAAAGATTAAAACACTCTTATTTTCAGCCATTGTTTGACTGCATTGCAGTAAAATTAGTTTTACGGCAAATTAAATTTCTAAGTCAAGGTGGAAGGCTGGTAAGCCTACAAAAGGAGAAACAGATATATTAAATGTAATTTTTGCAAAATTCTTTTGGGGAAACTATGATTATGGTCAAAATAAAATATGGAGATCATGGAGCAATATGTGTTATCCATATTATGAAAACGGACTGGCTGTCAAGGATCTTCATTGTATTTTTAAGAGTTTCTCACTAAAGTTATAGTGGAAATTACAAAAGGGGGGTAGTCTTTGGTCTACTTTCATGTGGTCTTTACCTGATAGCAAGAAGATTTCAAAATTGAAAATATATGGAGAGATTGATTATCCAGCAAAGGAAAATACCACAATACAGGTAGGTTATGTGAGATTTCTTTTTGGTTCTCTAATTGGCTTGGTATTGGAGTTTTAAATGAATTTTGGAATCCCAAGATTGAACTTAAAAATCCAGATTTGACTGTTAAACAATTCTTTTATCATCCGGAAGATTTGAGATTAAACTTAACTCATGGATTTCCAACAGAGATCAATGAACTTTTTTCAAGAGATCTCACTTTAATCTTCGAAGGATATCAATACATTATGATTTGGATTCCAAATACTAATGCAAAATTTTCTTTAACTTCAGCTTATGAAATAATTAGGCCAAAAATGATTGAAGTGAACTCACTTAAACATCTCTAGTCGAAGTATCTTCCCGAATAGTTGTTGTTTCAACTAGAGACTCTCAAATAGATTGATTCCTCTTTATGATGTTCTACAAGAACAGTCTTTTAACTTACCATCCAGATGCTATTTTTACTTAAATTCTTCCAATCATTTGCAGGAGATATTTCATGATTCTCCTTTGGCGTTAAATTTGTTAAATTCTCTTCATAATTTTTGTGATCTAACACCTAGCAAATTTCCATTCTTCGGGACCATATGTTTTATTATTGCAATGTCAAGTTGAATTCTAAATTACATAGGATATGTGTTAGAATGTTAACTATAGTAAATATATGGGCGATATGGTGTGCTAGATATAATTACACTTATGATCATATTCATCCTATTTTTCAGATTACGAGGGAGCAAATTATAAATCTTCTTCAAGAAATTTTAAGATTACACAATTTAGCCTGGAGCTATGTTGATACTAATGCACTGCATTATGAGATTTTATGTTTAGTTTCAGTACAAAGATTTTGGCAGGAGCATGCGGTATCTCAAGTTTGTTGGAAATTACCAAAGGAAAGCTTCAAGTTAAATATTGATGGATCATCATTAGGGATAGTAGGTTTTGCTGGAGATGAAATGGTCCTAAGAGGTAGAGAAAGGGTAGCAAAGGCTAAAGCAATTAATCTTCAAGACAAGAACAATTTGGAAGTCGAAACTCAAACTTTAATCTCAAGTTTGCAAGTGACTTTCTATCAGGATGTCGATTACTTAGAGGTTGAAATGGATTCTTTGGTTCTGCTGAAGATGATAAAGAAGGAATTCTTCATACCCTGGAAACTAATTTCACAACTTAATACTATTTGGGAACTACAAGGTGAGTTTAACCATATTTCTTTTTCATATCTTTATCGTGTAACTAACTCTCTTGCAGAAGCTTTGGCCAAAATGGAGAGTGAAACAAAGAGAAGCTACGAATTCCATCGTTCAACGCTTCCTCAACATATTAGTGGATTGTTGAACTTGATAGTAGGGAATTTCCCTATATAAGATCACGTTGATGCAATGTATTATTTATTTCCATGTTTTCACTTTAGTATACTCATTCATAAAATATTCGGATGTAATTCTTTTTGTAGTTCGAGCACCTTAGAAACGAATAGAAAAATGTATACATGTGCCAAAAAATATAGTTCTGAGTTAAGATATTAAGTCTCCCTCTTTTTTTGTACCTTTTTTTTATTTTAATAAATGGACAGGGGTCCATGCTAAACCTTCACTATAATAGGTGAATTGTCCCTATGATTGTAGTAGTGCTTAAGAAATGACAAGAAAGATAGTAGTCATGCTGGGATTGTAGTGTCTATGTTCTTTTTCATAGTTACGCTGGATGGAGATATTTAGTACTATATCACTAAAATTTTAACACTAGCTGGTTTTTGGAATATTGAGCTTAAGGATAATCTTTAAAACAAGTACATTATGTTGAGTACTCTGACGGCTTCTTTGAAAGAAAAATGGTTCCGTTTTAATTCTTTGAAGCTCATCTCTATACTTCACACTGATTGACCCCAAAAAATGTATTTATATATCATATTTACATCTCAAAACATGTTAGTGCTATATCTTCGTCCAAATTTCATAGTTACGCAAAGGCAGTTAATGCAATTTCACCCAAATTGGTAAGGTCTTAACCATATCATCTTTAGAAGAAAAAACATTCTTCCATATATGCAGGAACATAGTCATAGTAAAAATAGTATATGAGCCTCTTTTCAGAACCTCATCCCTATCCTTAATAGATTTGAATCACACTATGAAGTACCCCTCATCATTATACAACATCTCAGGTAATGGAACAAATGACCAAAATCGGTTCATATATCGTTTCAACGCATTCATAGTCAAGTCTCCCCCTATCACATACAAAATTAAAGCCGACTCCGAATACTTCATCTCATCCTCAATATCCTCCATTTCAATTTCAACTCCAAATGCCCCATTAACTACTTTTGGAGAAATAAAATAAATTTGCATCCCATTCCCTTGCATACAAATACCACTAATAACGTCTACTCATAGGTTCTCGGGCTTAATATCAATAACCGAGTTAGTTTTGGTTACCTCATTGCAGATCTGTTCTCCCCCGATTTTAATCTGTTTCTCTTCTTTCCCATCCTCTTATTCTTTCTGCAAATTGCTTCAATTCTTCTCTATTCTTGTGCACCTCCATTCCGCGATTAACCCCATCATTTTTTCATGATTTCCGATCACACCTCCAACGTGTGTTTCGTCCGCTCAAGGATAATATTGTATTTCTTAACATATCACACATATTTAGTACTCTTGTAGTCTTATTATCATCTATTTATATTTAAATTAAAAAATATAATTTTCAAGGCTTTTACTATTCTCAAAAGATGGGTGATACTGTAATAATCTGCATTGATTTGTGTTGGAACAGGACCCTTAACAAATATATGTTTGCTGCATAATTTTGATACATACATAAAACTTACAAACACTCACAAATTGATCACAAGAAAAAACACATAAAATGCATAAATACGGAATTGCATGTTTAAGTGAAAACTAATTTGATACTGCTCTTTTTCTTCACGTTCACTATTTACAAAGAACAACCTCTACTTAAATATAAACTCTACAACTAACTATTATTATAATCTTGCCACAAGACTAACACTACCTCCTATAATCTAGCCACAACTCTACACTTTAGCTACAACTAATAACACACGACCGAATTCTTTGCTTTTGACTTAGCAATATACTTAACTCAAACTATGGACTAATAAATAACAACTATATTAACCAACATTCACTCCCTTAACCTAGTTGGTATTCATACGCACGCCTCAAGCACCAAGTTGAAGCCGTCTCCTAATCACTGAGGAGAATGAGAATTTCGCCGGACACTCCAAACTTCTATTATTGTCTCATTTTCACTAAGAAGACGGTATTTACGGACAGTCCCGCACTTCCTTTTCGGTCTCCTTTTCACTGCGATGATAGAGTCATTTTGGACACTCAATGTTTGACGGTTTCCTTATCACGGAAGAGAATGAGTGATTCTTCGGACACTCCATGTTTCGTCATCTCATTTTTACTTAGGAGACACTCCCGGAATTATAGATACCCTACCCACTTGATCTTTCCTGACGTCGGAGCTCTTGGACACAACTTTATCTTAGGCACCTTCACGTTCACTGTTTACAAAGAACAACTCCTATTTAAATAGATTCTCTCCAGCCAACTATTCCTTTAATCCTGCCACTAGATTAACACTAACTCCTATAATCTATCCACAACTCTACACTTTATCCACAACTAATAACATACGATCGAATTCATTGCTTTTGACTTGGCAATTTACTTAAATCAAACTATGAACTAATAAATAACAACTAGATTAACCAACAATTCGTGAACAAATACATAGAAATACCTCGGTAAAATAGTCAATTTCAGTCTTTGTTATAAATATTATCTTTCCATGCTAGCATGCATTGCATGATATTTACTTGAGAAGCTTGAAAGAATATTGCGGCTACATGACGTGTATTGTTAGGGTAACTGTTATTAAATTAAGTCAAACAATAACCATTCGGTCACAATTAAAGAAGAACAAAAAATATTTTTTACGCGTTGATTCGTTCTTAGATGGATTTATTTACCAGTCAATATGCTTTTCTGGTTAAAAATTGAAAATTTCTCATCTTAGATTGCATAATGGTTAAATTAATTATAAAATAATTTATTTTATTAAATTTTAGATTCAGATTATAATTATTGTATTTTAAAAAGTTTTAAAATTATAAAAATCTCATCATAATTATTTAAAATTAAAATTAAATTATCTCATTAATTACATTAATTATTAAATAGCTCTATTCAACGGTTAAAATATAAAAACAAGATTTTATGTTAAAATAATACTCGATTCTTCATTTTCTTTCTTTTCATGGTTAACCTACTATATCCCTTTGATTGTAGTAGTGCTTAAGCTATGACAAGAAAGATCAGAGTTACGGTGGGATGAAGATATGTGTGTATATCACTTAACACTCCAGAAATCACTTAATCCAAATCATATGAGATATTTGTTAGTGACAACTTTTATATTGGAGATTCTACAGCCCTAGCTCTCATTTGATCAGTTGATACTCGACAAGGACGGGTTAGTTGAACTTGTTTTTCTCTATTTCATTGTCTCTTTTTCTTTCTCCAATACATGGTGCACTTTCATTATAATTTTTTATACTTGAAAAAAAAAATCTTACTCGAAAGAAAACAAATTGCATTTCATAAAATGATGGCGTCTGGATTAAAAACATAGTAATTTAACCCAATCAAACAACTTGCTTGTTATACATTATTAAAGATATTTTATTAATATTCTTTTCCTAGGTATATGTGATTATAATAGAATCATTTTCTATATGTGATTGGTCTTTGGTATTTGTATTTCCCTCTATATAGGGGTGTTCTATGATGAATGCAATCACCCAATTATATTTTACATAGTATCAGATCCAAACTCATGAAAACCCTTAAAACTTAAAATACCCATAACAGTTTCCGCTTACGCTTTCACCGACCAATGACCGATGCTGATTTTCTAACAATTAGTGATGAAATTGAGCAGTTTGGCGCCTTCAGCCCGCCATTGGCTGACCACGATCACCAAGTCATGTAGGACGCCACCGTTGCCGCTGCCACCTACCTCTTATCCATTGTCGTCACTGCTCGAGTAACAGAGAATGTCATCGTCGCCAAAGCCGTCACCGCCGATATCGCCACCTCAAATCGCCACACTGTCATCGATAGTCTCCGAGCAGAAACCGTCGCCACCAAAAAGGTCAGCACCTCCATTAACGCTCCACGCTATTACCTACATCTCCATTTTTTCTCCATGCTTCAAATAACCCGACTCTGCTAGTGTCTCTGGTGATTCTAAAAGGTGATAATTATCGTGAATTGGCAGCAGCAGCAACAACAACCCAAAAAACTAGACAACTGCCACTGATGCTGCCTCCTTGGATTCTTCACCGATCGCCCTTGATCGTTAGGTTGTGGGACCCAATTCATACGAGGCCTTATGGAATCCAGTTTTAAATCTGATTTCTAAATTAAATACCACTAACAATAAGAGAGGTAACTCTTCTTTACCGTGGATTATTTATTCAAGCGCTTCTTATCATATGACTGGTGATAAGGACCTTCTTTGTGATATTATCTCAATTGAATCCGTTGATGTTATTTTTCTTGATAGAACCATATTTACTGCTCTTTACCATGTCAATTTACGTCCTTGGAATATTATTTTGCCACATGTTCTGCTTATTCATGAATTGCGTTGCAACTTATTATTTTATGTTAAATTACTTTCTACCCTTAATTGTCTAGCTAAGTTCTCAAAAATATATACATATTACAAGACGTCAGCTCGAGGACAATGATCGGTGTGGGTGAACAATTGGGTGGGGTTTATTGGCTACGCACGCTTGACGAATTTTCCTGTCGTCTCCAGGTCCTCTATTTATGCTAGTCTTTGGCATCAGTGATTTGGTCATCCTTCCACTTCGGTATTGTCTTCTGTATATTTTATTAAAGATAGTCATTTAGACTTTAACAATATTTCTCCCCGATCAATCTATCATTAAGCAAAACAATATTTAAATAATTTCCGTTAAGTTTGACTAAAACCACTTGTCCTTTAGAGTTGGTTCATTGTGATGTTTGGGGAGCTTATAATTCCCCCTCCCCTGGTGGAGCTTTTTATTTTTTAACCATCTCAGACCATTTTAGTTCATCTACTTGCGACGAAACTAGAAGTTACTGCCAGATTCAAGGATTTTTGGTGTCCTCATTTTGAAACAGTTTCGATGCCACATCTTCCGAATTCAAGCAGATAATGGAACGGAATTTTTCCACTACAGTCTTAATTTCCGAAAATAGGAATTTTATTTTAGACTTCTTCCGTAAATACACCTTAGAAAAATGGTTGTGTTGAACGTAAGCATCATCATATTTTTAATGTTGCTTATACTCTTCGCTTTCAAGTTCATCTAACAATGGATTTTTGGGAGAATGTGTCTTGATTGCTGCTTACCTGATAAATGTACTCCTACACCTTTGCTGGATGGAGAAACTCATTACCAGTTGCAGAACATATGAGAACCAATTTTTTCTTTTCTCTGGGTTTTTGGCGGACTATACTTTGCTTCTCAAGTGCCTTGTTCCCACGATAAATTTGCATCTCAGAGTTGTCGATGCATTTTTCTGGGTTTCTCTACTAGAAAAAAGGCATGACGTGTTTATGATCTCGACTCTCAGACTTTATTTGATTGTCATGTTATTGTCTTTTATGAAGTCCAGTTCCCTAATTCTCAAGTATTCGATTTAGATCCTAAGCTTTGAACTGAACCTGTTTTTAAACAATCCAACGATGCATTTTTTGCACCATTGGACATCACCACCAAAATCACCATCTCCGCCGATCAGCCAATCACCGTGCTGCCTTCCACTGACACCTTCGTCACCGTCACTACGTCCACTCCCATCTCACTGATCGCCGCTCGATGTTGTCACCCGCCTTGTAATCGACCTCTGCTTTAGTCGCCGCCTGCCGCTCTTGTCTTGTTGCAAGAGCTTCTATTGCCTGCCGACCTTGCCGTTGTCAATTTAATCGTCTTACCCGCCATTGACTTGTGTGTCACACCTCTTGTCTAGCTCTCAGGCTCGGCTTCCTTTAAGGTTAATATGTCGACTCCCACTACCTCTGAGGAGATGTTTATGAACTTGAATCGAATATCATTCCTAGTCCTTCTTGACGGAGCTCTCGTGTTTGTCGTCTTCCTGCTCATCTTAAGACTATGTTTTCTTAGCTATCTCCAAGAACCCTCCCACTGGTGCTTCACTTTCTCTGCCTTCATCAGTGTCCTTAGGTATTACATATCACATTGCTGATTATGTTTCTTGTGATAAGTTTTTGGTTTCACATTCTAGATTTTTTTTAGTGTAATTACTTCTAGTACAGATCCTTCTTTGTATGCCTAATTGTCTCGCTTTGCGTCCTAGAAAGAAGCAATGGTGGAGGAAATTTATGTGCTTGAATGCCACCATACTTGGGTTATGTCTCCTCTCCCACCTAAAAAGTCTGATATTGGCTGTAAGTGTGTCTGTCAGGGCTTATAAGTGTTTTGCTTATAAGCTAAGTACCTTTTAGTGATTAGTAAACTGTTAAAATAATGATTATTTAAGAAGCAAAACTATTTTTTGGGAAAAGCAGATTCTGGTCTTCCCTTACTTTCAAAATAAGTCAGCTTTACTTATATGCATAACTCTGGAAAACACACCATAGAACATGGCATTTACACTCCATAAGTTCTGAAATCGTCCATCAATGCGCATTACACTCAGTGAAGGACTGATTTGTTGAATAATTTGAAAATCAAACCGCAATATAGTTCCGATGTCGTAAAAGCCATCAGATATGAACATATTTGTGGTATGTCCCAGAGCTTTCGATGTTCTCCATAATTTTGGATTTCAATTTGTATAGCATGGAATTATTAAAAATATATAAAAATGGATCAAAATATACTTTCTATTTTAGAATAGTAATTAGACATGACCATATCAGTTATAATACAAATCTTCCAATATGGGAAACCTCACAGAATATTTCTACCCACTGAATAATATCATCTTTTTCCCATAAAAAATTGATTATGTAAAACAATCTTATCATAAAAATCTAATAATAACACATTTGTTTTTCAATACTCATACACTATTACATTTGTTTGAACATATAATTACTAGTTATTTAGAGGCAAAATATCATAGATGGGGGCGAATTCTAAATCATAAGAGCAATTATCACAATCATTTTCCTCCCATTCATTATCCCAATCGTTTCTTCTTCTTGTTTAATTTGTTGTGCAAAAAGTTCGCCGAGGATGATGGGCATTGGATTTCAAACCAAGGTCATCTTCAAAATGTTTACCGGGCAGTGACAACAATCAATTAAGCTTTATGGGATTCAATTCTGATTTCTTCATATCCATAAGAAATTTCACTCCTCCCTGATTCTGTTCACCTTCCATAAAGAGTGATATTATTGACAACATGTAAGAAGCTCTCACATGGCCTAATTTTGCAATATATTTTAGGTAATCAAAGTCATTGGCTAGATTACCCCCTCCAACATAAAAAAAACCTGAATTAAAATAGATGAATAACATATATGTTATTAAAATATATTCCCCACTTTAGAGTTGTGTGGCTAACAATTTTGAAATGTAACACACATGCATACTCACCACTAACTTTCTATTCAATGCTTCCAGAGTTTTGCGCCGTAAGTTGTATTATGAAACTTTGGAACTTGATTGTCCTTATTATGCCATTGAACAGCTGCAAATTGTTTCATTGACACTTGTTGATGAATAAAGTCTTCATTTGAAAGGCCACAAAACTCTTGTAACTACATTCTACAAAAACAACATGAATGAACAACAATCAAAGCTTCATTTTGCGCAAGAAGGAAAAAATGTGCATAACATAAAAATAAAAACATACGACTATTTTGTGCTACAGTGGCCTGAGAATGAACTTAATGCAACTCTCCCTAGAATATCAACAACGATCTCTTATGAAATACCGCTAAACAATGACTCTATACCTCCTTTATTAGTGTTATTTTTTCAAGAAAAGTCGGGTGAATAGATTTATTTGAACAAAGTTGGATAATTTTTTAAACCAACTTGGGTTTTTTTGAATTTATATGAAATGTGTAATGAATGGTAATCATCATTCAAAAGGAGTTGTTCCATATTCCACCTAATAATATGAAACACACTCCTTGCAAATTATACATGTTGATTGCATGCATTGCTATAAATGTTCATGGAACCCGGCAATTTAAATTTTAACTTGGGTCTCTAAACTTCCGATTTCGTGACCCAAGTCTGATATTTGTTCCAAAATTGAAACAAGTCAACTAGGACAATGGTTAAAAGAAAATGACGTGAATCTTGTCATTCATCGGTGGTTTATTAATAGTTGTCGTTAATTAATTTCCATTACACGATAGTTGTACTACAAGCGTCGTGTATTAGTCTGCCGTAACCATATAACAATTGGTCATTCTGTCGAATGTCAATTTCAATTTTGGAATATATAAGGGACGATGTTTCCAAGATCAAAACATAGAAAGTCGCACAACGGAACTTTTAATGGTTATTCCTGAACTAGTGTAATAAACTAACACATCAATTGCACTTGGAATGCTTAGATGAATTTTCTTCAGCGCTTCTTCAATTTTCTTAATATTTGAGTTTAAATTTGGGAATAGAAGTTGGATTTGAAGATTACTCATGGTGGGAGTAAAAAAACAAAGAAGAAGTCGAATGATTAAAGATGAAGAAATTGGGTATTAGAGTTGAAAGGAAGAAGAATAAGTAGTCTAAGGAAAAGATATATGGATGAGAACGCTGGCTATGGGAATAAATGGATGTCAATGCTAGGCAGAGAAATATATGATATAAATTTTCTTTTAATGATGGTTCAACCACAGTCTAAATATGACTAGCTGGATTTTTTTAACTACAATATAACTTTCATATTTTTTTAAAAAATACATTGCAACCTATCAAACTTTGATACACTAATACTTTTGCGAGAAATGGATTTGAAAAACAAATATAGCTTTATAATGCACAATCTTACCTGGGAAGGCAATGTAGATAGAATGACAATGACATTCAATTCCAGCATTAGGTTGTGACAATCATGTGACTTCAACCCACCCAACCTCCACTCCTCGACTGACACACAAGTGTTGATGTTGGATGAGTATGCACAGGGCACTTTCAAAATACTAAGGGTCTCACAAAAATATTTCTTCTCCGACTGCGACATTGAATAGCAAGAAGGGGGGAAATAACTATCATCACCAGTACTCACTGGCCCTAGATTCTTCCGGATACCCAACTCAACCAATTCTAGCCTAGCTTTCAATCCATCATTTGTCTTACCAGGGGTATTTAACAACGTCCCAACCATAGAACCACAAACATTCTTCTCAATGTGCATAATGTCCAAACAATATCTAACATTTGGATCTAACATCCAAATGTTCCCAATAAGGTAGGTTAAAAATTGAGCATTTCTTCCAACTTCTTTCAACGACAACTTTTCTTTTCTTCTTTTCGAAGTCATTGGACAAATTCTTAACATTTTCATATATCTTTATATCTGTCTGTGGAACTGGTGCACCTCTTACCTCCACTTTCCTATTGAACCATTTTCTGGCCAATCACCATGGGTGCCCATCAGGAAGATACCACATGTGGCTCTGATAAATGGTCTTACAAATGTATTTTAATTGACCAAAATCAGTTTCCTTCTCACAGATAGGACAAGCAAAGTGGCCTTTCACAAATACCTTAACAAATTCCCATATTCAGGAAAATCATTAATTGTGCAAAAATAAAAACGCTTTCAGAGTGAAGAAATCTTTAGCAAAACCATCATACCCTCGAACTCCATCTCTAAACAAAGTCAACAAATTCTCCACTAGAGGAGCAGGATGGACATCAATTTCATTACACGGTTGCCTCGGACCTGATATCATCAAAGAGAGAAACACTTACTTACATTTCATAGTCAACCAAGATGGAAGGTTGTATATGACCAACTTAACAGGCCAAGAGGTATGTGTGCTAGTCATATTACCAAAAGGATTCATGACGTCAGTACACAATCCTAACTTCAAATGCCGAGACTCTTTGCCAAACTCAGGGTATAGAGCATAAACTTTCTTCCATTGCTCACCATTCAAAGTATGTCTTATCACATCATCCGTCGGGTAGACCGTATCCGCGTGCCAACACAATAACTTTGCATCTTCCCTACACACATACAACTTCTTCAAACAGGGAATTATCGGGAGGTGCCATAACACCTTTGTCGGTGTCTTTTTCTTTAATTTCAATGGAACTTCCGCACTTACCGCAATCACACCTCACTTACCTTGTACCGAGACTCACCGCATATCTGACAAGTTTCTCAATTTTTATCCTCTTCCCCCCTATACAACATACATTTGTTTGGGCATGCATGATTTTTTTGCAATTCCATCCCATCGGGCACCGTATTTGTTTTGCAGCATTCAACCTATTGGGCATCAAATTACTTTCGGGAAGCAAATCCGTGAACAACTTGAGAGCCTCGGTCATCAACTTATCTGTCCATCCAAATTTTTACCTTAAAGTTCATTATCCGCAGAGTCGCACTTAGACCGAGTGTTTCAAACCATTGTACAAAGGCACCCCTTTGTCGTCAATCAAAGCTTGTAATGACTCTGGTTTGATGTTGAACTCCCTTGCGATATCTTCCACCATTTTATCAAACTATGCATTTCCATCAAATTCATCACCCACCATCGTCTCCTTCAGTTCATTCGAATGAGAGGATTTCAAAACTTCCCTATGCCATACCCAATGAGCGTAGCTTGTTTGTAACCCCCTCATTATGAGATTTTCCCGCATCTTCTTCCTCCCTACATATGCATCATTTCTATAATCCTTACAAGGGTATCGTGCCCGTGAAGAATCATTTTCAACTATATCAATTGTACTTGGACTGTTAGATAATCATAGTCGATGATAACACCAATGTTCACATCGCTATTACAGAATCGTACATGAGATTTTTACCTCATACGGCTCCTCAGAGGTCACAAATAAAGTTAAGGTAAAAGTATCTCGCTATTATTTATCTTTTTCTGGAAGAAATCTGTCTTAAAGTTAAGGTTCCAAAGTATACCAACGAAATTCTGTTTGTTGTACTTAAAAATATATTTTAAATAATATAATGTGTAATCATGTTCAAACGCGAAAGAAATAAATGTTTCAACCAATGGCATGTACTCGGGTGATTTTCCAAGATCATTACTCATTAGTTCATCTCGATCCATTATCCTAAAAGTGAATTAAAAGGCAACACATTAGGGTCAATTCAACAATAATCATACACCTAGCTAATCTCAAACCATAATTGTAAATATGGATATACACACACATATGAAGCATTAAATACACCTTATATTATTTCAAGAAAATTGTTAACTAGATAATTTGGATAAAACTAACCTTCTCCAATACCATATGATGAATTTCCAAGCACAAAACCTTTTCTTCAACAATGGGTAAGGAATAAATGAGCTTATTCTTCAAAGTTTTAGGGGTTTTGTGGCGTTTAATGGAAGGGACGCATTTAAATATATATATATAGGGCCATTTCCAAACTCGTAAATGTTTTTCCACATTAATTAAGACACGATAAATTTTGTTTCCAAATTCAGAATTTGTACACGAAGAATTTTCAAGTACGGAAAATGTATATCCTCTTTGTACTATTGAAATCACATGTTTTGCGACATGAGAAACCCATTCGTTCCTACTTTACGTCTTTGGAAAGGGTCACATTTAAAGGTGGTTTGGCATAAACGCCTTCAATTGGGGATAATTAAGGAGATTATACCTTGAACCGCCTTTAATTAACCCTAATTAATGGCGGTTATTGAAAAACTCACCTTAAATTGACCCAAAATCCCCCTTTAATTTCAATTGAGGGATCTGAATAAACATTTCCGAGTTCGGAAAGGTCCAATTAAGGCGCTTTTTTTGGAGAATTGCCTTTCATTACTGCCTTTAATAGAAAGCTATCTACATATATAATTGACTGTATGTGCGATTTGATCTATGCATGAATAAAAACCATTTTACACCGCACCATTCAACAACATTTTCGACAATCATTTTAAAAACCTATTAAACAAATACTTTTGTAGACCAAAGTCAATCACTTTCAAACAACTATAACCTATAAAAAAGTAAGCTGAGGTAAAACAAAAGAAAAACATCAGGCATATGGGAACTTACCATGTGATTGTGTGAAAGAAATGGTTTGGTATGAGTGAAGTGGAGTGGAATATGGATGATGGATCATTGGGAGGAGAGAGATTCCAAAATGAGGTAAAGCGTACGACCCTGACGTACTTTTTTCCTTCTTTTCTACCACGGTCAAATTCTTTACTTGTTGGTTGTCGTGGTTTTCCCTCTTATTCCACCATTTTCAATCGTTACATAGTAAAACTCACCTTTTTAAATATTTAAATAATACTTTTCTTTTTTCAAAATCAATTTTTTTCAACTTTAACCTTTAAAAGTTTTATCATTTACATAATTGTGACGTCGGTCGTCTAACATGTCAGTGAAAACGGTTTATAATGCGATTTCGGCAAGCCTTCTTAAACAACATATGCTACGTCCCACGAATAGTAGGATTATTTATTTCGTTTCTTTAACATTTTACTTCGATTAATATAATAAACGAGGTAAAAAATTAATTATTTACCTCTGTTATTTTTAACTGAGGTAAAAGATATTATCTACTTCAAAAAAGAAAATAATCGAGGTAAAAAGTTTTACCTTGGTTATTTGAACTAAACAGAAAAACCGAGGTAAAATGGGCCAATTAATAGGTCATTATTCTTGTAGTGCGACAGTGGTGCAGTGGCTGAGTATATTTTGGAGGACATTTCCAATCAAAATGAATGAAGTTTCTGGTTTCACTGAATTTTAGCATATTCAAATGTGGTGTCTCTTAGTTTAGTCCTACGTGTAGAGTGAAAGTTTTGTAAGTAATTCGGTTGAATTTATGTAATCTTTTTTCAAGGAAAAAAAAGCTTTCTCTAACATATTAATTTAAGATTTGCATCTATTATTGAGTTGAAACACGGTACGCTCGTTTTCATTTACGTCGGCAATGTGCCATTGTAACCTCAAGTAGAAATTTCGTCCACACTGTTACAAAGACAATATCACCTGGCGTTTCTATTACTTCCCAGTAAAAAATTGTGAAGACGGAAAAAAAGACGGCAGGAAATCAACTTTCTCCAAGAAATACAGTAAACTACTCGCCAGTACACTACATGTTGATGGATCCATTTGCCAAATGGTATACTCCCCTGTTCCAGTTGCACACGTACTTTTTTGACACTATTGTCTATGAAAGATTGATAATATATTTGAATAAATATATGAATAACAGTATATATTATCGCATATGATATTGTTGAATTCGTCGTAACAACTAGTTTTTAAATATCAACTTTTTATTAGCTATTAGTGTACATAAATAAACACATTAACGGTCAAACATTTTTTTTTAACATGATAATGATTGTGATACAATTTGATGATTACGGACGGAAGGAGTAGTACCTAATACATCTTACCCGCCTATAAATACCAGCCGTTGAGCTACCATCTGCTCACCAAATTGACCTCTACCTAATCTAGCTACACATCC
>JAULKM010113136.1:0-22530 GCA_032355605.1 Rubia tinctorum
TGAAGATGATGAGGTGTTACCCGACATAGAAACTTTGCGTGCTCTATCTTGTATGAATGAACTTTTTGATGATACACTTGTTGATGAACATATTTCCTCTAGTGTAATTAAAGATGCTTTGCTTCCGATATCTCACACTAACTTGCAGTGGAAAAAGAAGCGGATTGAGGAATTAATCATTCCTAAACCCCTTCTTATTCCCAAAGTCAACAAGAATGTATCCATGATTAAAAAGGATGGACCTGTTTGGTATGTTTCGCCAAAGGTGAAGGGTAAGCCTAAGGTAATGCGGAGACCCGTACACAAGGATATGGTTGTTGGTTGTTTCAAGGATGGAGATTCCGGCGAACAATCAAACTAATTTTCTTAGTTTTTAAAAAGCAAGAAATAATAAGTGGTGAGGACAACAATAAAAATACAGTGTTTTCTATTTTACATTAGTAGTTCAAGAATTTTTCTTTGAAATTTTGGGGAATGTGTTTGGTTTTTGGTGGTGTTTTAAGGATTATTAGTCATCAAAATTATTCTGGGACAGTGCTACTCTTGATTTTTATGTTTTTGGGTGAAGGAATTTAATGGGAAGGTTGGGAGAAAATATTTCAAGAAAGACTCGTGCTAAAATGGACAGGCACAGATTATGTGCACCTTTATGCACGTGTTAGCCGATCATTTATTGTCATCTTTTCTTTGGTTGATTGCTAGTTTTAGTTAGCTTTACACAACAAAGGGTTTAGACAGCCATTATTGATTTTCTTGTCTAAAATTGACTACAAGAACTCTCAAATTGGATCACCGATGCATCTGTAGTGGAGCAAACAAATTAGCCGGTTGAACCAGCCAATTCCAGCACAAGGGCCGACATGAGGCTAGCTAAGCCGTAACAAAGGTAGCCTAGCACAGTTTGTACCAGTACTCAGCACAGACCGTTCCATGAAACACGGTGCATGCCAGAGGCCCCAACATGGATCGTGTCATCCCCTGTATCCCGTGTCCCATGTCTTCTATCTCCTCCAAAATATGGCTAAGTATGGGCACAGATCATTCCATTTCACATGGTCCACGTCGTTTCAAGTTACTAATACAAAAACCAGTCCATGGAGTGTGAAGAACAACATGGCATGTGCCATGTTACTGAGCAAAATGAGGTTACAAACAACGGTCTACTATGACACGGGATGTGTACTCAGAAGAGTCAAAACGGTGTTCCAGCTAGTGGTACATGCATGGCAAAATGGGTCGCGCCAGCACAAGGCACATGGCCCATGCCAGGCCGAGCAGGCTGCGTTGGAATAAGGCTATGGGCCGAGCTACGTCGAGTGGCCCAAGCTAGCAAGAAGGGCACTCGGCTGGCACAAACCGTGCCCGATCCCAATGCCCATGCCATTTTCCCGTAGAAGGGAATTTGGCCAATTTTTGGGTCTTTTCAAGGCCCAATTCCCTACTATTATATACACATGGACCTTTTTCTACTACCTTTTAAGTTTATGCCCTCTTTTCATCTTTAAAGTATGTTAGAGAGAGAAAATACTCTTCCTTCTTTCCAGTTTCTTTTTCTTTCTTCTCTTTATTTTTCTTTTGCGAAAAAGTGTTGAATCCATTGCAATGCTTGGGTTCAATGCTGAGGGAGTAGTTAATTAACTTGGGGATTATATTTGTATTCAAGTATTAATGTCTATCTTGTGAATTGCATGATTGTCACACTAACTTAGCACACACCAAAGTCTACTTTTATGTTTTCACACTATTGATACCCCTCGGGAAGGGAAAACTAGATGCGCTTGGGGTAACGATGGGTCCAGATTCACATGTCTATGTGAACGTAGGTTGTCATTGTTAACGTAATTATCAACCATGCACTAGTAAGCTGACGAGTTGGTCCAAAGGGTTAGAGGTAAAGATAGCTTAAGTTGCAAACTAGGGTTAGATTTGAAGCCCTATAGATATCGGTAAGGTTATTCACCCCTTTTGCCTTTTTAAACCTAGGGAGAAGCATTCGTGGTGTAGTGCTCGGGACGTAATCATGCGGGGAGACTCAGATTTACACTGCAGGCAGGGCCGTCATTTCACTCCCCTATTTACATCACCGGTGCCGATGGAAGTTTATGTGTGAACCCTACCTGATAGGTATGGAGAAGTATTGACCATCGACCACACCACGTGTCACAAACACTAAAATAGGTTAATAATTCTTGTATGTGATGAAATCAAGGATCCAAATGATATTAATCATGTTACGCATATATTCTCCAAGTTCTAGTTTATATTGTTTATTCTCGTGATCAAATGGCATGTTAGTAGTTTTAGTTTTAAAAAAATCCCCCAATGCTTGGTTTTATTAACACCGATTATTTCAAACACGTGGTCTATTGACAACTCGATCACGGTTGTGTGTAGTTAATTATTAGATTTATAACATCTCTGTGGACGACACCGTGCTTTCCACTATTTAGCAATCTTGGTACTATAGTAGTAGGAAAGGGAGCAAAATACAAATCTCTATCTTTGATCCCCAACAACCCGCCTCTCAATTTTAAATTAGTTGGTGGATTTCCCGCTAGTTGATTTATTTAGTGATGCCGGGAAAACGTGGGTCAACGGATGTGTCAAGGCATGATCTGTGCCAGGCCACATCAGCCCGGAGTACCCAGGCACCGGTACGAATCCTTCAGGTACTAGAACGAGAGTTCCGCGTGCCTGCATGAGCTAGACTGCTCCAGGATGGAGAAAATGTGTGCCAACTGAGGAAACCATGTTCCAGCATGAAGGTGCCAAACCTTGTTTGCATGAGAGTAGGCTCATGTCATGCACGAGGCAGCATAAGGTTGGCCACGTGTCAAGCCTCGTGTGGTTGGATGTTTGGTTCAAAAATGTAGATTTGATTTTTTTTACATTTTAACCCAAAACATGCAAATTTTGGCCCATTAATTCAGCTAAACCTTTGTTTCCTTCAAATGTGGGTGTAAATAGTACACGAACACCTCCCTTATGCATAAATAGATTGGTACTTTTGTCCCTTTCATTCTATGATTTAAAAATTCCATCCTTATCTCATTTGTACCTCCTTTCTAAATCACCTTATTTGCTAAAAATAATTATCCATAGTACATTCCCTCACCCATAGGTATCAGTTAGCTTATTTAAATCTTGTAAAAACACTTACTCTCACTCCCTCTTGGTGAAACTCAAAAAATTGGAGCATTTTTTCTCAAAACATAGCATTTTTTTCTTCTTCATGTGTGGATTCTGCATCTCTTGGCTTCAAATTCGAGGTAATCCTTTGAACTTCATGTTTACTTACTTTATTTAGCATGATTATGATATGATGAGGGGGTTCAAAACTCGAAAAAACATGTTGAAACATTTTGAGGAAATTTTTGAGCTATGTGAATGATCTTGTGCTGAACTAAGTGTGGGGGGAGCACTATACTTATTCTTTGATGGTATGATTTTTATTTTCCATGGTGGTTTAGAAGGAATGATTTTTATTGCATGATCTTCTAGATGGGATACTATGATTTGCCATAAGTTTGTTATTTTGATAGAATGTTTCTTGAATGAATAGCCTTTATTGCTTTGCCTATTTAGAAAGAAGTGTCCTTCTTCAATGATACATGATGCATGCCTTTGAATATTCCTTCTTTACCACATTATTCTTGTTATGATAGGATGACTCCAAAAAGGAAAGAAACCGGCCAAGGATAGGAGACAAGAGCCAGATACTTACCTTACTCCTAACCCCTCCTATGTTTTTGATGAGTTCATGGGGTTGAACACCATTTATGGGAGTGTGACCCGGAGGTGGAAGTACCTAAGATGGCCGAAGTGAACTATATTGGAGACGAAGTTTGCTTGCTAGGAGACCTTGAGAGCTCCAGGTCTACTCAAGCCCATCACGTATTTGCTAATCTAAACAAGATTAAAGGGTTTCTTATACAAGCATTCCAAGACTTACATACGGTGAACTTTGGAGTTTTTGGCAACCTTGGAGCAATCAAATGACATTAAAGGGAGGAGAAGCATCCATTTCTACTTGGATGATAAGGAATACACTATATCACATCGAGACATTGCCCAAGAATTTGGGTGGAAGTACAGGAAGGATATTCTAAGGAGTCGCTAACAAGGCCTTCCATTTTCATTGAGAAATTTTGGGAGAATTCTTTCCGACATGGAGAGGAAGCATCTTTTCAAAATCACCACGATTGTCCACCCAGTGTTTCGATATGTCCAACAATTATTGTCCATAGAGGTATTCAGCCATGGGGAGCTTTCACAATGTCCCAGTTTGGATGTCCAAGTTCTTTAGGCAATGATTTCAAAGGGGAATTTTTACCCTAACACGGCGGCGGCTTTCGTGGAGGAATGAATTTCCACGGCGGCGTCCTTATTATCTGGTTCCTTATTATCTATTCAACTTGGTGTGTCCGGTTTGGGATCTTTTGTACTCATTTTTGTAGACCTTTGTGCTTTGGTTACTCTATTTTACCTTTAAATCCTATTACTAGAATTAAGAGCGACTTTATAATTTTTGTCACTTGTAATAAGATTCCGTGAGATGAGGTAATTGTTGAAGATTTGAAGACGTTGAAGACTCCATTTTGAAAACATTGAAGACTTTTTGAAAACCGAAGAAAGGAAGAGGAGACAACTACATGAAGACAAAAAAGAAGAAGTCATTTGAGAGCAGAGTACTCTGGCCGTCGCGAGTCGCGACACCTGTGATGCGAGTCGCGACGCCCGTCAGTCCAGACTTACTTTTTGGACTTTTTTACTATAAATACTCATCACTTTTCTCTTTCTTCTCCAACTCTTCTTCCCCGATTCCAAACCTCAAAACCCTAGTTATTCCATCTTTTCTACCTTAGTTTCTTCTTGAATTTATGTTTGATTTTCTTTTGTTAATTGGCATGGGCTCTAGTAGCTAAACTTAACCTTAGGAGCAATTTGTTAAGGCTTCCAAACCCATGTATTGAGATCTATATGTAAGCTATTTAATGCTTTGCTATTGTGTATTGATTGTGCTTAAATTGGGCTGTTGATTCCATTAATGATATTGGAATTTGAGTATATGAATTGCTTGTATGATTATGTGTTATGGTTTGGAGAAAGTAGCTTATTCTCCCTACTTTTGATAAGAAATCCAAGAGCATGAGTTAGAGATTTTGATGTTTTTGATGAATTGGTGAATTCTAGATAAATGTAATAATGTCGAATTCGTTGTCATGTTTATTTTGTGTAGCAAATGAGAGAGGTTTATGAACGTTGAACAATCTGGACTAATCTTGTGTAAATGCATGAATTGGTTCAATGCTTTGACACGTGTAGTGTTTATAAGTGTTACCATGCATGTTTATTCTTTGTACTTAATGCCATTAATGGGATACCTTTAGGCGTTGAACGACTAAAGGGGTCATTAGTGAGGTTTAGCGTGAGATGTCGAATTCACTCTTGTAAACTACTATCAAAGAAGGATGGAAGATTTATCTTCACAACAAGTAGTAAAAGTGTTAAATAGATTATATGTTCAATGATAGATAGAAGACTTGGAAGTAGAAGTCAATTGCCCCCAATATCTCGTAATTCGTGTTTAACATTGTTTTATTGATTGTAGCTTAATTAGTAGACTTATATGATTTGATAGTGTAATTTATCTTTAAATTGTTAACTTAGAAAACCAATCCAAAAACTCCCTTTTATGTGCTTTTATATATACATATACATATATATATATATATATATACATATGCATATACCTATATCTAGCGTAGAATTTATCAATATATGAACAAACACTTAGGAATATCCCTTGTCTCTGTGGACGACCCCGACTTGTCATTATTTACTTAGTTGTAGTTAAGAGCACTTTAGAGCTTAAAAATAGTATCTTTGAGAGGTACGGCGACAACCTCCCATCTAGTATTGGTTTAATAAATAAATTTTTGTATAAAAATGTATAAAATTATAAGAAATATAAAAACCTTTGTTCATTCGCCAATACATGTCCAAATGAATTTCACTGGAAAATTAGAATTCTTCTATCATATATATATATATGTGTGTGATTATTGAAAATAGAAATAAAAGATTAAAATAATAAGATACTCTAATAAATGCAATTTATGATTTAATTTTGGCTCTCATTTTATTTTTGCATAGGTTGAAAATTCAAAATGGCAACCTTCGCAAAAATGAGGGCAAAATGGTGTGGAAAAAGATGAGAGTGAGCATTGAAAATAATGTGTGAAACTAGGATGAAAAACCAGAGAAGGTTCCTAGGAAAAATGAGAGAAAATGAGAGAAATTGAAAAACTTTTATGCGTCTCTTGGTTTTTCTATTTGGTAGTTTTTTTTGGGTCGAGTTAGTTAGCTTTACATCATATGTATACCTCACTCTTTTTATGGTTTTGGTTGTTACGATTACCTTCGGATTTGGGATATGAGAGTGTGAGAGATTCTTATATCTTAGGGTGTTAGAGTAGTGTAGGAATAAAATGTTGGGTATTTTGAGAAAACTTTTGCATTCTATTTTACGCTTAAGTCTTTGGTTGTTCTAATTTATTCGAGGATGAGCAAAGCTCTAAGTGTGAGGGATTTGATGAGACGTCAAATGCATGTATTTTCCCAAGCGTTTAACATCTCTTTTGTTATCTTTTTGTTGGAAGATTACTAGATTTAGGTAGGTTTACATCATAAGGGGTTTAGATGATCATTTTTTGTTTTCATATCTAAATCTTTCATTTTGTAACCTATTTTGAGTCTAATGGATTTGTGTCTTTATGAGTGAAGTGCTCACTTCATACTCCCTTTTTAGTATATTTGAAACTCATATTTGCAATAGATTAAGGTTTTATACAAGTTTAATGGATGTCTTATTGATAAGAAGGTTATGATGATGCTTTAGGAGTTATATCTTAACTTTATAGTTTAAGGGGTTTTTGGAATGTCCTTCATGATCATGGTCATGATTAAAGATTCAACAATGAAAATTCACAAAGAAAAAAAGATCTTAGAAGTGAAGGCCAATACGATTTGGTAGAAGAAAATACCCGGATTCAATATGGCGGTTTATTTATTTTTATTTTTTTGAAACTAAGGTGTTTATCAATCAATCTAGCCAACTAAAGAAATGAGGAAGAAGAAAACCTTATATTCCATGCTTAGATTTCTTGAGAATGCTGACTCTGGCTTATTGGGTTGTTACAACTTTCAATAATAATCTGTTGTATATATTGGAACTACTACTACCCCAACTGTAATAAACTTTTTAATTTAACTTTTGAAAATCAAATCAAACCGAGTTCAACCATTAAATTATCTTAATTTATATATATGTAAGGTTGTTATAATAATATGTTTTTAGATTCACCATAACACCTAAATCACCAGGTTATACTATATTACTATTAAAATCGAGTGAGTAATTTTCTTAAGACCCTCTCTCCAAGCCTCTCCAAACTGCAGCCCTTCTTCTTCAAACTTTTGTATTAAGCTTATGAAGACATTGTGCGGTATTAGAACTCATGCTGTTTGTTGCATTAGATCGAAAATAACAGATAAACAGTTTGTAAATCCTTGTTCATTCATCCATCATCATTCCAAGAAGCAGCCAAATGCTACTCAAATAAATCAAACAGAAAAGAAACACAACATTTCCAGCAAAACATCGCGAATTGTACAAAACACAAAAACTCGAAGGAAAAAAAAAAACCCCATCTCAATGCTCCCATTCGACCCCAACATCTGCTTCCAATCCAATCCCCCAACTATAATTATATTCTCCAAAGTTTGGCCAATGCGACTACCTCTGCTTTGAGATAACTATCCAACTCGCAAGATGCACCGTCTGCATCTTATGCAAATTCGACAGACCCTTTTTCTTCGACACCTCATTCACAGCCCATTTGACAGACTCGTGTTATCATTTCACGGTCTGCTTGAGAGACTGTTGATTTCCTTGTTATCGTTTTGCTCCGTCGAAAAATCCTTCTCAACAGCCACGCTACTGCCGTGGAGATGCGAGCACTGCAAAGGATAGAAGATGCGCCAATTTCCACTGCTCTGGTTGAAAGCTCTCGTTCCAGAAACTATACCATGATTTTACCACCACCAACATGGGACGTTCAAGCTAGAGTTCTAACCTTCTAGCTGTCCATTTTGAGCCTCTGATTTCAATCCAAGTCCTGTGACAACACTCGTGTACCAGATGTGCTTAAATCACTTAGGTTAGAAGAAATTGTTAATGTTCCCTCAAATAATAAGTAATTACGGTAAAACTCACAAATTATTGTGCTTGTATGTATTCATATATATAGTGAGTATAAATGGTATACAAAGTAGAAACAAATATGAAATATGACATATACAAAACCAATCAGAAAGGATATTTCTTTCTTATCCCGATTCTAAATAACCTATATCTCTATTACCCCCCTCAAGCGAAGCGTGGGACTGGTCACAACGTAAAGATTGAAACTCAAGAACTCAAACTGAGGACAAGGTAATCGCTTTGTAAAGATGTCAGCAAGCTGAAGATCCGTAGAAACATGAGCAGCCTCGAACTTGCCAGAAGACACCATCTCACGCACAAAATGATAGTCAATATCAATGTGCTTGACTCTCTTATGAGAAACCGGATTCTGAGCAAGAATGAGAGCACTATTATTATCACATAGTAAAACAGGTGGCACATGCGTCGATACACGTAAATCCCGAAGTAATTTCATTAACCAAGCTCATTCTGCAGCAGTATTAGCCATAGCTCGGTATTCTGATTTTGAACTAGAACGAGAGATTATAGGTTGCTTCTTTGCACTCCAAGAAACTAGGTTGCCATAAAGAAAAATGGCATAACCATTAGTAGACTTACGAGTCTCAATGCAACGAGGCAAATCAGCATCAGAATAACCCAAAGTTGGCAAAGCGGACAAATTCACGCAAAATTGAAGACCACGGTGAAGAGTAACACATACATAACGCAAAATACAAGTAACGGTCTGGTAATGGTCATCGGTAGGAGCTTGCATATACTGACTGATTGTGTTCACATCATAAGAAATATCAGGACGTGTAATCGACAAATACTATAGTGCACCAACCAAAGAGCGATAAAGTGTGGAATTTTCGAATGGCTTACCGAAAGAGCTGGAAAGCTGCAAAAATTCTACAAAAGGAATAGCAAAAGGAGCCGAATCCTGCATTCCGATGGGCAATAAAATGTCTTTGTTATATCTAGCCTGACCAAGGAATAAGCAAACGAAAGTACGAACAACCTCCAATCCCAAGAAATACTATAAAGTGCCAAGATCGGTAATCTTAAATTCCTGATTAACCCGATCAATAAACTTCCGAATGAGATGACCATCATTCCTAGTGAAAATAATGTCATCAACATAAATCAACAAATAAAGTAAAGATGCACCCTGTGAGAACACAAATAAGGAGGTATTGCCAGAACTGCATACGAAACCCAGGCCAAACCAAAAATAAATGAAGCCTTGAAACCAAGCACGATGAGCTTGTTTCAAACCATAAATGGCCTTGCGTAAACAACATACATAATCTGGACGCATAAGATCTTTGTAACCAGTGGGCTGCTCCATATAAACTGTGAATCAAGAACACCATTTAAAAATGCATTATTGGCATCAATCTGTCGTAAAGGCCAATTTTGAGTGACAACAAGAGATAAATCAATACAAAAAGTAGATGCTTTCACCACCGGACTAAATGTATGATCATAATCAAAACTAGGTAATTAAGAAAAACTTTGAGTAACTAACCTGGCTTTGTGATGGTC
Source organism: Rubia tinctorum (assembly GCA_032355605.1). NCBI lineage: Eukaryota > Viridiplantae > Streptophyta > Magnoliopsida > Gentianales > Rubiaceae > Rubia > Rubia tinctorum. The sequence continues at coordinate 9,797 of JAULKM010113136.1, forward strand.
AAGAGAGCCATCAGACTTGTATTTTAAACACTACATCCATTTTGAGCCAACAAAATTAACATGTGGAGGACGCGGAAGTAATTCCCATGTCCGTTAAGCGCAAAGAGCAGCCATCTCAGAATCTATAGCAGCAACCTATTCAGGATCCTTGATAAAAGAGTCATAACTACGAGGCTCGGTCTTTGCAAATAAAGCACTCAATAAACTAGAAATATTATAATCAGAAAAAATTCTTGTATCGTAATGAACCAGTGCGCGAACGAGTAGACATTGGATGTCTGGAAGAGGGACCCGCAGTCAGAGATAACAAGGATCCCGAGGCGGGTATGGAACCCGAGGCATGGGCAGGCTGACTTTGGAAACTCAACAGGGGACATCAATGGTGGCATTGGTGAAGTTGGGTTCACCGGATCAGTTGGTGAAGTTGGGTTCACCGGATCAGTTGGTAAAGCTGGTGGCGTCAGGGTTGGTGGTGCGTGAGCACACACGCGGCCGGGGTGGTCGGCGGTTGAGTTGGTTGTGGTGGCATCGACGGTTGAGCTGGCAGCACTGGCTGCTATCGATCATGCTGTTGGTCACCCTATGGTAGACATACACATTTTTCTGAAGAACCTTGAGCTAATGGTGAAATCTGAAAATTTATGTCTTCCAAAATAATAGGTGATTCTGAAGAAGAAGATGGCTCAAACACCTCCTATGGAACTGACAAAGGCTCTAAAAAGCATAATTATCCAGTGATGATAAATATGTAATAGTACCAGTATGGGTAGCTGATAAAAATAACTCATCAAACCGAGCATGGCGAGTGATGTAATCCTTCTTCATGAGAGGATCAAGACAACGATAAATCTTATATTGTGACTGCAACCCAAAAATATGCACGACATACTCCGAGGGGCCAATATATGCGCAGAATTTGGCCTCTAATATGGAAAAACTCGACAACCAAATGGATAAAAATTGGAGTAGTAAGGTATAGTACCAAATATAACTGAGAGAGGAGACTGACTAGATAAGACCGGAGTAGGAAGTCAGTTGGAAGGTATGCAGCCGAGAATTTTCCGAGCTCAAGGCTTATTTAAGTATGGATATACCCCTATTAAGAGTGGAATCCGAGCTCGGAACCCACTCTGTATAAAAAGAAATTTTTGCATGGCACATTTCTTTTCTTTTGCATGAGCGGAAATATTGTTGGGTTTTTCCCCCATTCATAATCCATTGATGATGAAGTGAAGTTAATATATCGAAGAGCATCACTTTCCAATTGAAGAAATTAGGTTGTATATTAATTTTTTGTTTCAAGTTATCTAGAAATTAGGGTTTTACATGTATAAATTTTCATTTAGGTTTTGTAGTTAAATTAATTAGGGGTGAGTTATGATATATTTTGTGATGATACTAACGGATTGCATTGTAATTAATTGATTGGTAGGATAATGGATCGGAATGAACTCATTGGTAAAGATCTAAGAAAATCTCCCGAGTACATGCAATTGATTGAAGTATTTCTTACGTTAGCATTTGAACATGTCAGATATGTGGTGAGTCTTGTTACAAACTGAAGAGGGGTGTAATTCCAGTTGGTGCGAAAGTGGTAACTAAGACAAAGAAGAAAACACCAACAAAAGTGATGTGGTACCTCCCTATTGTTCCTCTATTGTGGAAGTTATTTGCTTGTAAGGAATATGGAAAGGTGTTGCGTTAGCACGTGGAGAGGGATCGATCGGTGGATGATGTGATTAGGCATACGTTGGATGTTGAGCAATGAAAAAAATTGATGCAATGTACCTCGAGTTTGGCAAAGATCTGCGACATTTGAAGTTAGCCCAGTGTACCAATGGAATGAATCCATTTGGTAATATGAGTAGTATACATTGCTCTTGGCCTGTTATGTTGGTAATCTACAATCTTCCTTCGTGGTTGACAATGAAACGTAGGTACGTGTTGTTATCTGTGATGATTTTCGGTCCCAAACAACCAGGTAATGATATAGATGTGTATCTTACTCCCCTGGTTGAGGATTTGTTGACCCCATTTAATGAGGGTGTTCAGACATATGACGGTAGTGTTGAAGAATAATTTACATTTAAAGCCATATTATTTTTGCACTATTAATGATTTTCCTGCACATGGTAATTTGTCTGGTTACTCAGTGAAAGGCCATTTTTCTTGCCCCATATGTGATAAGGACACTGATTACCATCAATTGAATCATGGTTGTAAAACTGAATATCAAAGTCATCTAAGGTTTCTTCCGAAGGATCATCCATGATGTTTGGAAAGAAAGTGGTTCAATGGGAAAGTTGAGGCTAGAGATGCACCGGTAATGCGAACAGGCACTCAGATATTTGAAACTGTGAAGAATTTACCCAATGATTTTGGTTTTAAAAATGCAAAATGCATGTGGAGGGGAGTTGGAAAAATGCTCCATTTTTTCAGATTGCCTTGCTGGGAGCATTTGGAAGTTAGACATTGCCTCAATGTTATACACATCGAGAAGAATATGTCTGATTCTTTGGTAGGGACTTTATTGAATACCCTTGGGAAAACAAAGGATGGTCTCAAGGCTCGATTAGATTTTCTTGAGATGGGTGTAAAGAAGAGCTTAGGGTCAGTGAGTTCAGGTGATAATTGTTACTTGCCTCCTACTTGCTATTCTATGTCTCATTCAGAGAAAAAAAAATCATATTGTGAGACCCTTAGTTGTGTTAAGGTCCCAACCACGTATTCTTCCAACGTCAGTACTTGTGTGTTACTCGAGGAGTTGAGGTTAGTTGGGTTGAAGTCTCATGACTGTCATAATCTAATGTAGGAACTGAATGCAACTGCGATTCGATCAGAATTTCCATCCCATGTCAAACTGTGCATTACAAAGCGTTGCTTGTTTTTTAAGTCCATTTTTAGGAAAACATTAGCGTGTCAACGTTGGGCCGTTTGTAGACAATGATCATTGAAGTTTTGTGCCGGATGCAAATGTATTTTCCTCCTTCATTCTTCGACATTATGGTGAACTTGTGTGTGCATCTTGGGTGGGAGATAAATTTCTGTGGTTATGTTTTTCTACGGTGGATTTAACCGTTCAAGAGGTAAATGAAAATATCCAAGCATTTTATGAAGAATCGGTACATGCTAGATACAACTATTGTACAAGGGTATGTTTGCAGAGGAAGTGATCGAGTTTTGTACTGATTACATGAATGAGGTCGATTCGGTTGGTGTTCCAACCAATCGACATGAGGGACAGTTGGAAGGTAATGGGATTAGGCAAGGAAAACTTTTCAAGGCTAGCACGGAAGATTTATTTACTTTGGAATCATGAAGCCATTGTCCCATACATTGAGATTCACATGGATGACATTAGATTCGCTAACCCTAATTTCAATTAAGGCCATGTCCTACAATTACATTTTAGGACGTTTGCATCCTGGTTGTTGATCATGTAGCCGTGGGGGATCATCCAATGAAAGTCAAATGGTTGGCTCGCAGATCACTTGATACTGTACTTTCCTATGGAAGATACATCAATGGTTTTACTTTTTCCACGAAATCGGTGGATGACAAGGATGTTTCTGAGAATAATGGCATTTCTCTCGTCTCTGAAGCTTTGCATGTCGATAATCGGGGTGGCAACAATCCTATGTATGCTTAGCAGTGTTACTTTTGGACTATTTATGATATTTGGGAGCTTGATTATGTTCGTATGCAAGTAGATTTTTTAAATGTTAGTTGGGTGATCATGATGAGGGAATATAGGTGGACGTCCATGGTAAGGTAAGACGAAAAAGGAGTAGGGCAAAAAAGGTTTCCAAGAAAACAAAACATAAGAAGTAGACATTAAAACCTTTATTACTATGTTTCGATTGATAAAAAGGTTTTGAAGTATGCCACATCCATTTTTAACTATTTCACAATACATTCGAAACCGAGAATAATGTTTATGAGAAACTAACAGGACATAGGACATATATTCTAAGGTGGGTGCAACTCTAAATCATCCTCAAGATCACCCGTGGACGTGGACCGGTCAAAGCGAGGGTGGCGGGTAGCAGCGAGATGACGTTCATATGTTCGTTGTCTTTGATCCATCTTCAAGATCTTGGCCTTCATGGTGGCAAACTCCTTCCTCACCTACTTGTAGCAATATCAATGCCTCTGAAGTATGATTTCTCCGAATCTACAAATGTTGAAAACATAGGCATAAATATGTATAAAAATATGTTAATAACATGAAGAAATTGCAATATAAAGTAATAATATGCAATTAAGTAACTTACCATCATCAAGTCTCGGTCTCTTGCTAGGCTCCATATGTCTTGGCCGGAGTGCACCATTTACCATCGACCAACACCCACCTCTTATTCTCGAAGTAGGTATTAACAAAGTACTTTAGCGCCTTCTCCTCGCCGACGATTATTACACCCTCAACCTTCCTCAATATTTTTGTGGTCAAATTCTCGTACGGGAGACTCTTCACTACCCTAGTCGATGTGCCAACATAAAGCATGTGCCCTAATATAGCTGCCCCAGAGTTTATTTTCCTACCCTAGATTATCAAATAAAACAACATCAATGTGTTGTCGGTGATGTATCCGGATGTTGGAACTAAGGATTGAGCAATCATCTCATAGACTATGCGGGTATCTATGGGTAGAACTTTGAGGCTAAAGGTTTCTGGCTTACCCAAATCTCTTGCATCTCGCTCGAAATACCTAACACTACATTCGATAGGGTCAATGTAAGGGTAATCAATGAGTAGATGCCATTTTCCCTTAAAGTAGTAATCACTCAATGGTTCATTATTGTCTTCTGAATACACGCTTTTGGGGTTCGTATAAGGGTAATCTAGGGCTTCGTTCAAAATCCATTCATTAAGTGGAATCTCAGTCCCCCCAACCTTAGTTGAGTAATCACCATTAACATCTCTTAAATTTCTATAGAATTGACGACACAAATCGAAATATAAATTCTCATTGCACCCCAACAAACTTTCCAGATATTGGTCCATAAATTTATCTAATGGATCGGTTAATCCAGATCTAAGATACTCATTGAAATCAACAATGAACCATCAAGTAACTTTTCCAACTCACGTAAAATATTATACCTAGATTGTGTGGGCAATGAGACAAATTTAACACTATTATACCCAGGATTATTACCAGTCGATTGAGAACGAGGAATGCGTCATGAACCACCTTTTCCCATGGTTTAAGACTTGTATTGCGGTTGATTGAAGGTTAGAGTAGTGGTAAATCGGCTATAAATGGAGAGTTGGAACTACAGTTTGTGTAGTAAGAGGAATGAGAATGACCGACTCTGTCTTTGGGTTTTTTATATAGTTCATAAGTTCAGAGTCCGGAACAAGTTCAGCCCTTCTTTTTTGAAGGACTGAATTGGTAATTACGAGTCCGGAACTAACTCGGCTCCTGATGTGTCCATTTTATACGGTTATTTTGGGGGGTTTTTTGGATTCACTTTTGTACACTTTTGTGCTCTAAATGTGGCATTTTCCTTGAAATTATCTAGGATAAGTTAAGAGCGATTTTATACTTTTAATACTTTTCTATGGGATTTTGTGTGAGAAGGCAAATGTCGAAAGACTTTGAAGACTATCTTTGAAGATTTGAAGACCTTCTTTTAAGCTTTGAAAACTAGAAGGATTAAAGAAAAATATTGTGAATATGATGACTTGAGACAAGGAGAAGAAAGAAATCAAGATGCTGAATATAGGCTCCATCGCGACTTGTGATGGTCTCGTCGTGAGACGCGATAGACGGGTGGCCAAAAATCTTTCCTTCTTCTTGTACCATAAATACCAAACCCTATCCTCTCTCTTCAGAACCCTATTCTTCCTACGATATTCTGGGTTTGAAACCCTAGTTTTCCTCTTCTTCTTTTCTTAGTTTTTGTAGATTGGTTATGTATTTTCATTATCTAGGTTAGTAATCTCCTTGGTAGAAATAGATTAAAGCTTCCTTATCCATGTCTAGAGAATCATTTCTATCTAGTTAATGTTTTCTCTATTGTGGATTTACTGTGCTTTGAATTTGGTTGTTGAATACATTAATGGTATTGGAAGTTTGAGCAAATGAATTGCTTGTATGATTTCTTGTTAGGGTTTGGAAAAATTAGCTAATTCTCCCCTCTTTTGATATGAAATCCAAAGGCATAAATTAGAGCTTCTAATATGGTTGATGATTTGATGAATGCTAGATTAATGTGATAATGTCGAATTCTTTGTCATATTTTGTGTGTGTAGCAAATAAGAGAGGTTTATGAACATTGAACGTTTTTGACTAATCTTGTATAAATGCATGAAATGGTTCAATGCTTAGACACGGTGTAGTGTTTATAAGTGTTACCAAGCTTATTGATTCTTTGTACTTAATGTCACTAATGGCATACTATTAGGCGTTAAATGACTAAAAGGGTCATTAGTGAGGTTTAGCAAGAGATGTCAAATTCACTCTTGTAAACTACTATCAAAGAAGGGTAGAAGATTTACCTTCACGACAAGTAGTTAAAGTAGTGAATTGGTTGTAGATTCAATGATGGATAAGAGGTTTCGAACCGGATATCTATTTCCCCCAAGGATTTGTCATTTGGAGTTTTTATCTTTTTATTAGCTTGTTTCATGATTAGCATAGTTACTTAACCTTACTAGTTGTGTTGTCTTTACTTTCATAACTTAGGATAAACCAACCCAAAACCCCTCTCCTTACATTCTTTTATATATACATATGTATATATTTATGTATATATCTATATCTAGGCTTATATCCACCCTTATATGCATGAACTTTTAGGAAAATCCCTCTTCTCTGTGGACAACTCCAACTTGCCACTATCCACTTAATTGTATTTAGTAAGCATTTAGGGCTTATAAATTGAATCTTTGAGAAGTACAACAATAACCTCCCAGCTCCAAAATTTTTAAGGGCCGAAGTACCTGTTCCAAAACTGGAACATGTAGATCGGCCCTTCATGTTTTAGGGGTCGAACTAATTCCAAGTTAGGAACAAGAATGGGCCCTCAAAAAATATAGAGCATTTTTTTTATAGATTCGGCCCAAATGAAGGGACTGAGCTCTAAACTGAAGTTTCCGAGTGAGGAAGCTGATTTGGACCCTTGTGTTTTTCAGCCGCTTCACCTGTTCCGAGTCCGGGACAGGATCTCCACCATTTTGCCAAAGGGCAGATCCTGTTTCGAAATCAGAATTTAGTCCAGACTAATGGTCAAATTTACACACATTTCAAACTTCTTTGCATCCTAGAAGAATTCTATTCTACAAATTCACTTCAAATAAAACACAATAAAACCAAATTTATCCTAAATCATCCATTTTCACAATGGTAGATCCAAATTCAAAGTTATTAATCCAAATTCATCCCAATACTTCCAAATTAAAACAACTTCAAAATCTCCCTTACTTAAATAAATAAAATAGCATTTTATGAACATCGTGATGATTACATCAAAGTTCATTGAAATTCACTAGCTGCATTTCTTAGTTCATTTGCTCAATCTCCTACTCATGGTCAACCCCTCGATTTTCACTGTCGTCCGCCCCCGGCTTATTATCACGATCACTATCTGACATCATCATATCAAAGTTGGCACCTCTTCATCCTTGCTTAGTTCAATCTGTAGTCCTTCAGCTTCAAATAATCGTTGTTGTTGTGCATCCGCTCTAGCTAACATGTCAGATGTCTCTTCAACATCTCAACATATGAAATTTAGGTAGCACCATAAAGTGGTCTTCCAACTGCTCTTCGAAACTAGTAAACAAATGTAAAGTGAAAATATAGAATTAGCACGAATTAACAAATATGAAATTGTATACAAATGAATCATTAATAATAATTACTTACCAGATCCCTATCCCGATCCCTCGCCTTTGTCAGGTTCCTCATCCCTTGCCCTTTTGGCGTTCTTCGCATCCTGTCCCGGAACAACCTTCATCTTCCATTTATTGTCAAACCTGAGTTCAAGTACCTTATGTTGAAACCATGTCTTGCCATAGAACTCTAAGCGGAGTGCGCGGTCTTTGGGTTAGACACCGGCCTTCTTGATCATCACCGTTATCAAGCCACCGTAAGGGAAATCCTTCTTTTTTGCATTCGCGACCTTGAGAATACTCATCAAAATGGTATAAATGGGGTTAATTTTTACACCCTCCATCACATAGTAAAAAAGTATAAGGTTCCCAATGGTCGGCTCACAAGTATATCCCCCCGTGGGCAGAACGTTCAAACACACTCACTCATATATTAGCCTCTGCTCTACACTCAAGACACCTATGTCATAGCTATCTTCCGGGCCCGAGAGACTCCTAGCTCTATTGAAATATTTCCTAGCCATGGCTATGGGGTCAATTGGGGTGGCTTCTATGACAGATGACCAACTCTATCCGCGGTAGATTTCTACAGGGCCACGTCATTCTAAGGGGTTCAATGCATCTGGGGATGAGTACGAGCTACCGAGAGCTTCACATATCGTATAATTATTGACTATAATTTTCTTCCCATTAACCTTTGTAGTATCACAATTGTTCGCGCTTTTCCCCAAATTGGCGTAAAATTCAATTACCTCATCAACATGGACTTTTTCCTCTGAACACAACAATGTCTCCAAATGTTGATCTCTAAAAAGCTTTAACAAATTTTCCAAGAACAAATCTTGTACCGGCGAAGCACTATTAATTTTCTAATTAACAACCTTATGCTTCAATAATTCCACATACCTCTCATGTGCTTTTGCATTGAAAAAATGTTGGGATGCTTCTATCTTGACAAAAGGTACATGACACCGGTCGCTCTCTGTCCAGCTACTCTTCTTTGTGTATCTTGGCCTCGAAATTGTGTGGTGAATGAGAAATTGAGGGGTAGAATTTGGATGTAATGGAATTCAATAGGGTTTTGGAATTTGGGATTTTTTTGAATGCGGAGGGTTTGGGTTGAGGACGGTGATTTTTTATATATATTAAAACCAGTTCCGAGTTCGGAACTGGTTCCCCTATTTTTCCAAAGAGACGATGGGTTTCCGAGTTTGGAACACCCTCTTGACGGGGAAACATAAGAGTAAATGCGGGTTTTCAAAAGGGTATTAAATACCCTTTGAAAGCTCACGTGTTTCTTCACTTATTCCCTCACAAACATAACAAAAATCCATTTTCTCCATTTTTCCGCATCCAAAATCCAACTTTCCATGAGGTGATAATTGAAGGTAGGTTTTCACTCATCCAAGTCCTACTTTCCTCATCTACACTTGGTTTGTGCTCATCACATTTTCTCATTTTATAAAGGGTTATTCTTTGAGAAGGCTATTGGAAATTGATGGTGAGCAAGGGTTTATTAAAATGATGTTTCCACTTGTTTGATGTAAAGGTTAGTGTTTTTTTAAACCCTAAATTATTTGGTGCTCATCTTCAAGATTTTGGATTGGTATGCAATTTTTAGTGGTTTTCATTGGTTTGAAGATTTATTGTTCTTATGTTGTGATAACTTAATGATTGTGACTTTGGTTCAATACATTGGGTAGCGAAAACCTAATCATGGTTTATTATCAAACTAAAAATTCCCTTAGGGTTATTAAAAAACCTAATCATGGTTTAATATCTTCGCAAACTATATTCTTAAACTATTTTTCATAAATTTTTGGATTTAGGTTACTTGATATCTAAGAAAAGTACTCGTGATGATTCTACCCTTAAATCACATTGTAGCCACCCGGCGACGCAAAAACATGCTTGGGATGACGATGATGGATCCAACAAGGTAGGAATAGTTAAGACATGGTCGAATTTTAGAATACAGGTTAGCTGAAAAGAGTTAACCCCATTAGTTTTCATTAAGTCGGGTAAGTGTTTGTCCGGGAGCGTGCAAAGTGGTCTAGTTGGGTTGCAAAGGTCAGTAGAACAAGGGTGGACATAAAGTATGATAGTTGGCATGAGGTGCACATTGAATATAAGGAAACCTTATGGATGGAGTACAAGATATACTGTTATTTGCGCGAATAAGTTCCGCCCCTTGATTTCCTCAAATGCTATTCTTCAAATTAACCTTAACTTATTGTAACTCATGTCTTTATAAATCATCATAGAGACCATTCGAAATAGATGCATCGGATATGGAATTTATTAGAAGGAAGGCAACAACAATGATGTGCAAGATTTGGCGGGAACACAAATACACTCTATCAAGAGACTACATATTTTCTATGGAGAAAGGTGATTACCTATGGTAACTTATACACACATTCAACCGGAGGGTTGGGAGATCCACAAGAGAATGGCTCTCGAGAATGACTCCAATGTTAGTTAATTTGAATAATTTTTAAAAGATAATTTAGATTTACATGTCTTTAGTGATGACATGTCTCTAACAACCTAACATAGGGTACGAGGTCAGAAAACAATGAGTTGCCCATTTGAATTTAATGCCTCACCAATTGAACCGTGGTGGGTATGAATTGGCGGTACTTACATTTGTCAAAGAACGTCTAGAAATAGATGTTCAAATGGCAATCGATGCAGAGATGACCGAAGAGGAGGCAATGCCTACCGTACAACCATTGGATGTCAATAAGATTGAGAGGTGTCATCTATTTCTTAAAGTCTGACAAAACAAGAAGGGTGAATACAAGAAGGAAACTGAAATAGAAGTTGCGGAACGAGTGGTAAACCCTTCAAATGTTTTTTGTTTCCATCTTTTACAATCCTCCGTGAATTTCTTTTAATTTTCCATTATTATAATACTTAGAAAAAATTAAAGAATGATGCATTGGAGGGAAAATTCATACTCATATTCAAGTGAGACATCCTTCGTGTACCACCCGAGACGTGTGTGGGGAGTGGGTGCATTCTTGAACCAACGTGAGGTGTTCGGAATTACACGGTACTATGGACGTACACAACCATCGTGGGTTCACACATTTCAAAAACTCACACTTGAGCATGAAAAACGAATTCAAACTCAAGACATTCTAATCCGAAAGTTGATCCAACACACCAACATTGAGCTTCTAAATAATTTATATGATTTGACATCCCATTGGACTCCGCCATCAAGAGGATCGCACCATTAAATATGCTGAGATGAATATGGAGGTAATTGTTACATTTCATGGAGACGAATCTGACAACTGCGACAAGGCCATTCTCGCTAGTGACAAAAAGGTACGCATGCAAAATTTAACAAATAATGAATAAAATAGTTTGTGTGATACTAAGCAAATGAAATTGGTGCTATGTAGGGTTCACATGTGTGTGAGCTTTACATTGACCAAGACATAGATGGTAGACCAATCCAAATAGCCGATGGAGTCGTGTACAACTTAATGAAACATCATCACACCGTACCAATTTCTGAAGGGTTTTCAAGAGTTTCTATGGAGAAGGCATTGGTGAAGGGTGCCCCGTTGCCAATTCCCGACGGGGAATACAAGAATGTAGGTCCCACTCGTGGAATGTTTATTTTGTGGCCGTGTCAACTAATATATGCCGATCCTATAAAGGATCGGTATTTGAAAGTCATGTGGCCAACAACACCTAAGCTGGTCCAACCTAAACCTAAACCAGTCCATAGGACACCTGAAACAGGTGAAGCAACACCAAGAAATACCCGACCACATCTTGCTGGAGCACAAGTCCCAAAAGACTCACCACACTTTGTACGAGTGCTCTACAATTAGCTTCAACCTCATGAAAACAGCTCAACTTACGTATTCTTAGGAAACAAATGCGTATTTAGTGGAAAAAGAGATATCATAGCGACGTACAAAGGGTTAATTATAGCAAGAGTGCCTTTTATGTGGGAAACAAAACCAGTAGAACATCTGTAGACAGGATCATTTATGTCACAAAAATGACACAAGGATCCTTCCCTTTCACCTATCTGGGAGTTACTATCTTCAAAGAGAGAAAGCTTAATGTTAATTTTCAGCCACTCATAGAGAAAATGAATGCTAGGATAAAAATTTGGAACTCAAAGACACTTAATCAAGCTGGTAGAGTTACTCTTGTTAAACATGTTATGGCTGCAATCCCATAGCATACATGGTGTGTTATGGCATCAACTGCTGCTGTTATTCATAGAATTGAATAGTTAGGATTGGATTTTATTTGGGGGGTTAACAAAGATGGGACTCAAAAAAGGCATTGGAAAGGCTGGTAAGGAATTCGCTACCCATACATGGAAAATGGTTTACAGATGAGAGATTTCTTTGTTGTCATAGATACTTTCTCTCTCAAATTGTGGTGGAACCTACAGCTAGGAACCAACTTATGGTCTACTTTGATGTGGTCTTTACCAAATTCATCAAGGACCTCTGATCCTTGGAAGAGAACCCTGAGGGTGGCCAAAACTGTAATACAGAATTCTTTCGTTCTGATTGGTAAAGGGACCTGCAATTTCTGGATTGCAAACTGGACTCAGTTTGGATGTTTAGCAGATTTATGGAGTACTGAGATGGACATTCCTCACCCTTTCATTACTGTTAGGGAGTTTATGGATCGGAGGAGCCACATCATTATGGATCGGACCCCTGGATTACCTAATAATATTTGTTCTTTCATTATGAAAGACATTTCCTTTACTGATATACAGGATCAGTTGATATGGAAGCCTTCTATCACTGGTAAGTTCTCAATTTCTTCTGCTTATGAGCTGATAAGGTATAAAAGACCTCCATCATCCTCTCTGAATAAGGTATGGAACAGATTTCTTCCCAGGAAA
>JAULKM010113158.1:0-22521 GCA_032355605.1 Rubia tinctorum
TAACAATAATTATAATAATTCGTACATTCAAACATGAAAAACATTTACTATAAGTTTCATATTCAAAATAGATGAAAGAACTTTCTAAATTTAAAAAGATTTGAACGTAGTTGAAAGTAGACGATCTTAAATTATTTTAGTTGAGTTGAGTTGAGTTGATTGGAACTGAAAAGAGTTGAGTTGAGAAGAGCTGAGAGGAGTTGAGAGGAGCTGAGAGGAGTTGAGAAGAGCTGAGAAGAGTTGAGAGGAGCTGAGAAGAGCTGATTGGAGTTGAGCTGAATTTATTGGAGCTGAGATGAATTGTGAAGAGCTGAGAAGAGTTGAGAAGAGTTGAGAAGAGCTGATTGGAGTTGAGCTGAATTTATTGGAGCTGAAATAAGCTGAACTGGACAGGGCCTTAGTGTAGGCAACTTTCAAGTATTTAGCATAAGAAGGAAAATGCTTGATAAAATTAAAAAGTGGGACAATAATCTCAACCTTCTTGAAGATCTTGAAAATGTGTTCATCAGTGGTTGCTACCTTCGGCCTCCCCCTAAGTGAACTAGGAAAAGATGGCAGAGGATTCATCCTCACCTCGGGTGTAGGGAAATCCTTGATGGGCTCCTCATCTACAACTATCTCACGCTTCTCCAAGTTAGTCTCGATGCTTTCCACAATCAAGTTGTCTTCTTTCAAGATTTCTTCTTGGGCTCACGCACCTCCTTTCCACTCCTTAGCTTCAATGCGCTCACATTTCTCGGATTGATATTCGGTTGGGAAGGGAGATTGCCGGACTCCTTGGCCTCAAGTCGGCTCACCTAGGTAGCGAGTTTCCCGACATGGATTTCAAGATTTTTTATGCTTGAAAAAGCCCTAGTCCGAGATCTTTAATCCCATGCTTTGTGCGCCCCATGAAAACATGTTTTTTCTTAGCTGATTGGGAAATAGCTTCCAAGATTTCTTCTTGATCCAACTTGTAAAGTAAGACATTGTTGTTGGGAACCTTTCACCCCTTTGATAGGGTTTAGGTGGAGCTTGTCCATCTCGATGGTGCCCTTGAACTTGATTCTCCTCGTGCCAACGAAAGTTGGGGTGATCGCGGTATCTTGGGTTGAAGGTATTTGCGTAGGGGTCTTGCCTTTCACTTCCTTGGTTTCCCCAGAACCCTTGTTGTTGTTGCCCCCTACCAAATTGTTGCCTATTTCCACCATTGAAGTCCAATGATTTCACCTCTTTCAAGTATTCCACAATTTTGGGATAAGCGTCAGTGTGATGATCGAGACTACATATGCCAGAAACCTTGACTTTCCCATCATGAATTCCTTCATCTTAGAAGTAAGCGCTTGGACTCGCTCTTCTAGCTTGGGAGATTGTAACAACTCATCCACGGTGTTCACTCGAGATCTAGTACCAAACTGCCCTGTTCCATTGGCCATTTCTTTGAAGAGCGCCATTGCATCCTTTGGACACTTGTTGGCAATCGAACTGTTGCATGTGGCATTCACCATTCGCATGTCATCATCACACTACCCCTTGAAGAATTAGTATACCAAATCCTCCTCCTTGAATAGATGATATGGAAAGATTTCCAATAGCCTCTTGAATCTTTCCTAATACTTGTAATGGGATTCATTTGCGAACTGGGATATATTGCAGAGCTGCTTCTTTAGACCCTCAGACTTGGAAGAAGGAAAGTATTTCTCGAGGAATCTTAGCTTCATGTCCATCCAGGAGGTGATGCAACTAGGTGGAAGGTAGTATAACCAGTCATTGACCGTATCCCGCAGTGAAAGGGGAAATGACCTTAAATTGTAGTCCTCTTCCAAGAGTCCCGGTGGCTTCACCGGCCATTCCATGGAAAGTTGGCAAACAGTGGATCATGCCACTCTTGAGATCAAAAGTTACATTGAGTGGCAAGGGTGGGAAAACAATACATAGGGGTTGATTCTCCAAGTTAGGAACCATCAACTCCCTAAGTGTGCAATTATCTTCCGCCATTTCTACTTGTTCTTTAACTACAAAAGATGGTTCCAATGGAAACCCCACTCTAGCTCTCCTTGTCCTTCTTCTTCGACTACTTGCATACTTCGTTAGATAGTGTAAAGTCCCTAAGTTCTTGGCACATGTATGTACCATAAATTAGGAGCCAAACAATATCCAACTAGAAGAAACACTAACACAAGGATTAGAAGTGCGCGAATTACTATCAGAAAGGCTCAACAATAAAAACCAACAAAAAATAAAAAATCAACACTAAATACTCAACTAGGAAGGTATGCAAGTTAACAACTAGACCTTTAGACTAACATTCCCAGGTAACGGATCCAAAATTTGATCCCTCCTCTTGGCGTCGCTAATAAATGATCCTTTTTTCATTAGAGATCTACTCACTGATCCGAGAGGAGGCTGTCAAAGATAGAAATTTATATTGTTGCTCCCGTTTATACTATTATGATACCTGTGAGGTATATAGTGGCAAGACCGAGGTCTTCCACAGAGATTTTAGAAATCTAAAAGTTAACTACACATAGCCGCGATTGGGTCGTCAATCCGATCGAGTGTGAGGAATAGCTTGTATTGCTAAAAAATAGGATTGGGGAGGGAGGGAGGTTTACTTACAACTACTAGCATGAAAATCACTAGATAATAAACTATATAAACTGGCACTCGGGAAGTATTTACGTAACATGATCGGTGTTGTCTCGATCCTCAATTCCATCACATAAAAGATATACAAGCGTATTCTAGTATTTATGACACGTGGTGTGATTGATGGTCAAAACTTTCCCATACCTGTCATGTAGGGTACCCATGTAATCTTCATCGGCACCGCCTTCAAAATTAGGGGAGTGCAACAACGACCCTGCCTGCTGTGCAGATATGAATCTTCCCCGTGCGATTACATCTCGGGATCTACACCACAGATGCTTCTCCCTAGGCTTAAAAAGGGAAAAGGGATGAAGCAACTTATCGACGGGTCTTGTGTTGCAAAACACTAACCCTAGTTTGCTACTAATGCTATCTCTGTTTGTAACCCTTCAGACCAATTTTTTTGGCTAAGACTAGTGTATGGTCGATCTTAACATTGAATCGGTAACCCACATGCACACACCATATGGTTCCGGATTATCTCTACCCAAAGCATATATAGGTTTCCTTCCCCGGGGATATCAATAATTGCCCCAACATGAAAGGAGACTATAGTGTGTGCCAGTATTAGTGTGTCAATTATGCAATTAATAAGAACATGAATAAACATATAGAAATAAGTAGATCTAAGGAATCTCACAAAACGAACACTAAATCATGAATACAAATACAAACCCCAAGTTAGTTAACTAATCCATAATTATTGAAATCAAATATTTCATTGGATTCAATGCCTTTGGGAAAAGAAAAATAAAGAGAAGAAGAGAAAAATATTTCGGAGAGAAGGAAGAGCTCCTTTCTCTCTCTACCCTACTTCTTAAGAGTATGAAATGAGCATAAACTTAAACCCTAGTAGACATAGATTGGTATATATAGTAGTAGGTAATTGGGCCTTGAAAAAAGCCCAAAATAGGCAAAAAACCCTAGCAGTCACAAATGACACGACCAGTGGAAATTGGTATTGGCTGTGCTAGCCGGTTGGCCTTAATCTGACAAGCGCCAAATGACATGGTACAAACCGTGTAGCCTCGTGCTAGTGCAGCCCATCTGGTCTAGCATAGGTTGTGTTGCCTCGTACTGGCACAGGCTATGCCGGCCAGCACTGGCCGTCGGCTGGTGCCTTATATTGAAATTCTGATTATGTGCACCGTGTCATTTAGCCTGCAGCTGACAAGCTGTGCCAAATGACACGGTGCACATAATCAGAATTAGAACATGGATAAACATATAGAAATAAGTATATGTAAGGAATCTCACAAAACGAACACTAAATCATGAATACAAATACAAACCCCAAGTTAGTTAACTACTCCTTAATTATTGAACTCAAATATTTCATTGGTTCAATGCCTTTGGGCAAAAGAAAAATAAAGAGAAGAAGAGAAAATATTTCGGAGAGAAGGAAGAGGTCCTTTCTATCTCTACCCTACTTCTTAAGAGTCTGAAATGAGCATAAACTTAAACCCTAGTAGACATAGATTGGTATATATAGTAGTAGGTAATTGGGCCTTGATAAAATCCCAAAATAGGCAAAAAACCCTAGCAATCACAATTGACACGACCAGTGGAAATTGGTATTGGCTAAGCTAGCCGGTTGGCCTCAATCTGACACGCGCCAAATGACATGGCACAAACCATGTAGCCTCGTGCTAGTGCGGCCCATCTGGTCTAGCACAGGTTGTGTTGCCTCGTGCTGGCATAGGCCATGCCGGCCAGCACTGGCCGTCGGCTGGTGCCTGATATTGAAATTCTGATTATGTACATCGTGTCATTTGGCACAGCTTGTCAGCTGGAAGCTATATTTGATCAGCTGAATGACATGGGCCATGTTGTTCTTCACACTCCTCTGGATGGTCTTTGCATTTTAGATTTGTAACATTATGGACCCTGTGCAACGGCGTAGCCTGCATCTATACTTAGCCGCTGGAAAAAATTGGAAGACACGGGCATGCCGGTGTAACATGGTCCATGCCAAGGAGGTGTGACATGGCCCATGTCTGTTGGCACGGTTCGTGCTAGCCACCTCTGGCATGGGACGTGTTGGATGATACCCTCATGCCAGTTGGCTGGTTTATGCTGTCGGTCGGCTTGTTCGGCTGGTTAACGACGCCTTCTATTTTTAACCTTATTGAACTCCGACTCCATATTTTATGGCTCAATTTCATCTACTACCATGCATTTTGGTCCATGACTCTCTGTCTACTACCATCCTCGCGAATGGCCTTCAAATATATCTACCATTCTTGCGAATGGCTTTCAAATATCTTCTACCACCCTCGCATATGGCCTTCTACAAAATGATGTTGAAATACTCATAAGAAACCTACTAGTAAGCTCGAAAAGGAAAATCTTGGTGCTCGTGAATACAAAGTGTCCATTAGTTTCAATAAGTCCTGCAACTCGGGATTTAGATAAGAAAACCAATAAGATCATCTAAACCCTTTATTGTGTAAACCTAACTAAATATAGCAATTAACCAAACAAAAGATGATAATAAACATGTCAAATTCTATGGTTAACACATGCAAAAAGGTCCACATTAGTGTCTAACATGTTCACCTCTATTATTTGGTCAAATCCTATGTGTTTTGTGGGCTTATTGAGAGATAATCATGAAGTAGGTAATTCTAAAGGATTGTAGAATATTGAAGAAGGCCATTCACTAGAATGGCAGAAAAAGGAAGGCAACTTACAAAGTGGTCGAAGATATATTGAAGAAGGAACTAAGAATAGGCAAAGTAGAGGGTGAAGGATGATCTGAGTATTGAAGTTTATTCCTTAGAATGATCTGAGATGAATTGGTGTCCATGGATATCATCATTGGATTCATCTCTTCATTTTTTATACAATTGACTAAAATAACTCTCGAAACGGATTAATGGTTCACCCATGAGAAGCAAAATAATAAACCACCAATTGCAGCTCGCCCGCGTGGATCAGCATCCCCTCAGATGGATGGGCAAGCCAAGCTCATAACATAATACCGAGAGGCAAGATGATGACTTCCAAAATTTTGGTGCCGCTGTTGGGGAATAGGCGTATATTTTTAAGTGTTTTTGTTGGTTTTTATTTGACTTTTGGTTGGTTTGGAGACGTATTGTTCAAGTTTTTGGTGTATGGTTCCTACTTGATCCTCTTCAAAAGAACCCCTACACTATGACCTTGAGTTAGAATTAAACCTGGCTAGAAGGATTTTCTCTAGAAAGTGTGAATAATACCCCTTCTAGTGACCATTTTGAGGAACAACCGATGTGCATCACCTATCCGACCACTAGTCCCTACAGGCATTTTGAGTTAATGTTTGGTTTGATACACTTGCTACCATCATTTCTTGGTAGGTAAGGGGAGGATCCAAATAAGCATCTCCATGACTTCCACATGGTTTGTTGTGGTATGATTCCCGAGGGGGTAGATGAAGAGCTATACAAGTTGAAGGCGTTTCCTTTATCTTTAAGGGATGCCGCAAGAGATTAGCTACACTACCTTCCCTTCGAGAGTATTAACTTTTGGATTGAATTGAAGAGAAAGTTTCTTGTAAATTATTTCCCATTGTCAAAATCCGCAACCTTGAAGAAGAAGATAAGAAATATTTTTCAATGGCATGAGGATTCATTTTACGACTATTGGAAGGGGTTCAAGAAGCTCCTTTTGAGTTGCCCGTACTATGGCTTCTTGGAAGGATACTTGTTCTATTGCTTCTACAATGGTCTACTTGAAGAGGAGCAATGACTAGTGAGGAGTGCTTGTGGTGGATCAATTGGAAATAAGAGCTTGGGAGAGGCTATGGCTTTGCATGAAATATTAGCCGATGTGTCAAGACCTTTCGCTCGAGATTCGATCTTTGGAGGAAAAATCCAAGCAACCCGAGTGCAAGTGACAACAATGAAAAACTTGAAGATCAAATGTTATCCCTCACTTCTATGGTGAAGTCTTGTGAAAAATTTTCATCGGCGCATCCTACGGGTACTTGCCCTCGTTTGCCAGATGATTATGTCGGGGAATATCACATCGTTCAAAATACTAAACCTACAACATAGATAAGAGAGTTAACTATCTTTCAAACTGTAAGCTAGCTTGCCTATGATAGCGGTGCAGCGATGCGATATCACTATAGCCTCATCATACAACTCTGGATGGGAAGCTTGGTGATAATCCAACTTTCACACGCGACCTCATCTTGTACTCCATAGTGCACCCCAAATGCGGGGGCACCCACATGAAAGTAGGCAAGTATGTCGGGAAAAGAATAATTTCCACCAGGAAATTATCATTCTCCTGGAATACTTTACTTTGTTTGTTCATAGTTAAACAAACTCTTGAAGCCAGTCTAATTAGGCGAGTTCATCAATTGTGCAGCCTATCGGTCCCTTAGAACCAAGCCAATGTGAGTCTAGACTTCTCCCCGCAACGGTTCCTCTCGGCCCTTGCAAAAGATCACCTGATAGATAGAGATCCATCATCACCTTCACCTTCACCTCACATTCACTGATCTCAATCTCCAGTCTTAACAAAAATAAGATAGGAGTCATTAATAAGCATTAGATAATTCAAAAATTATTCTAATTAAACAAATGACTAGGCATATCACTTACAGCTTGCATGAGTATTCCTAGAATATCCCAGAAGGGACGTAACCTAAGCCTACATTTTTGGTAACAGAGATAATTCCCCCATGCAACCCATTAATGAAGAACTATAATGAAACCATTAAGGTTTTAGGCTTTGAGGGAAAGGCAAAAGTGGCATCCAACGAGGAATCTTTTTGACAAGTCTTCAAGGGGAGCGAGGTTAGTATCCCACTTTTAGATGTAATTGATCAAATCCTATCTTATGCTAAGTTTTTTAAGAACACATTTAATAAGAAAAGGCCTATGCCTTTAAAAATGGTGGGCAAAGTGAAAGTAGGGGGGAATTGCCACATTAGCTCATGGAAGCCTACCTAAGAAATGTGATGATCTCGGTATGTTTTCCATTCCTATCTATTTAGGTGGTAAGCTCGTCAAGGATGATATGATTGATCTTGGAGTCTCTTTAAATGTTACCCCTATAGCTTGTATGAAACGTTTGAGTTGGGAGAGGTTACAGAGACTAGGGTAGTTGTTCAATTAGCCAATCACTCTCAAGCTAGTCCTAGGGGTCTAGTTAAGGATGTGATGCTCAGGGTTGGCAAGATTTTTATTCCGGCGGACTTCTATTTCATCGATATGTTTCACAACGGAGGTGCACTTGGGAGACCATTTTTGAAGACACCGAGGACCAAAATAGATGTCTACTTAGAAACCTTGACCCTAGAAGATGACATTGATAGAGTTGGTTTTCAAATTTATAAATCTAATCATTAATCCTCTAATTCTTCTCTTGCATGCAATGGTATAAGTATTTATGATGAATTTGATCAATATTTCATGAGTGGTGATGGTGGGAGTCCTTGCATAATTGATGAGGGAAAGCATGTTTTGAGCTTTGATTTTGATGAAAATGTTGATGACTCTTGTGCCTTGCATGATGTTAGTATTGCTTTTCCCATTGCGGATTATTTTCCTATGTCTTTGAACACTAACATGCAGTGGGTTGTGGAGCGTGGCAAGGGGTTAAAACCTCCTAGACCATCTCCCAAACCCATGGAAAGGGTTAGGGACTCAACTTTGGCTAAGGGTGAACATGAATCCCCAATTGGTAATAAGGAACGTAAAGGTAAGGATGACTCTTTTTGAAGCCCCCTTCACAAAAATGTCATCGTGGATGGAGTCACAGATGGAAACTTCAGAGACCCAACGGTAGGTTTGTTTTGAGTTTCAAATGCATAAATAATAAGGCCTGTGGATGAAATTTAAAAAATGGCACTTTTCTTTGTTTTGATGTATTTAGTTGTTAGTTGTTTGCTTGTTTTGTGTGTCGCAAGGGATTTTTTTGGGAATTATTGTTGAAATTGATCTAGATCAAGTCTCGTGGTGTTGGTTAGGTGAAAGTAGGAATTGAAGTGGAAGGTTGAAAATATTAGCTGAAAATTTACCAAAGGTGTCCAAGGGAGCGCAAGCCGTGAAAGACCCTTGTAGGAAGAATTGGCCCGAGGCCTTCATATGGCATGGCTGTGCCAGGCCTCATGCAAGACGAATATCATTGCAGTCGGGCAAAAATGCCGAGTTTTGGCAAAACTAAAAGTTTGCTAAAATAAGCATTTTTGCCACATTAGATCTATAATTTAATTCTTCCCCAAATTGGTCAATGCCGATGGTACTACACCAAACATAATGCCTTAACCCCAAAATTACTACCTTCTTTCTCTCTCTCTCTCTCTCTCTCTCTCTCCTAAACAACCCATTTGTGAAACATCAATAAATTTCTGAATCAGAATTTAGAATATCTTCTCACATTAATGTAGATCACTTAACTCACTTCAATAACTCCCAAAACTTCTACCCTCATTTCACAATAGCAAGAATTTTGATTTGAGCATATTTTATCAAGGGAGAGCACTCTTTGCCTTTTCTTGTGTAATTTTTATCTCCTATCTTCTAAATTTAGGTAATTCTTTAGACTTTGTGTTTATTTTCTTTCATTGGCATAATTGTGTAATATGGGGGGGGGGGAGGGAATTAGAAATTTGAAAGGTTTGGATGTTTTTTGGGTGTATGTGGGTTATGTGCTTGATATTTGATTGAACTAAGTGTGAGGGAAAACTATGAATCTTTAGTTGAGATTACATGATGTACTAAATATTGGATATCTAGGAAGCATGATTCTTGCTAAGTGATCTTTGTGCTTTAAAATTTGTGCCCAGCTATTACCATTTTCTCTTGTGTTGTGATAGAATGAGTCCTAAGAGGAGTTGACCGAAAAAAAGAACTACAAACTGAGTTGAGAAGGGGAGGAGTTTTGCCAAAGTTGGGATACAAGAGCCAAAAACACCGTAGCTCCTACTCCCGCTATTGTTGACGAATTTGTGGGGGTTGAAAAAGATCTGGGGGTGCGACTCTGAGATGGAAAAATCTCAATAGGCCAAAGAAGGCAATATTTGAGACCAAATTTGCATGCAAAGAGACATTGGAGACACTAGGCCTACTCCAACCCGTCACCTACTTGTTAGGTTGTTTTAGGCCTAGAAGGTTTCCTTGAGATGCAACCGTGGAGCAAACATCGGACAATGATGGGAGAAGGACCATCTCATTCCACCTAGATGCCAAGGAGTATTCAATGACTCATAGAGAAGTTGCAAGAGCATTTGGGTGGAAGTAGAGGAAGGAAGTTCCAAAGACATATAAACAAGGTCTGATGTTCTCTTTGGACAACTTTTGGAGGAACTTCGCTGGCGTGGATAGGAATTATTCGGGCAAGAGTACCACAATAGTCTACCCGAATTTGTGGTATATCCATGTACTCCTATTCATGGGAGTTCTATGTCATGGAGAGGTCTCTCAATGCCCTAAGAGAGACGTGCATATTCTTTGGGCTATGACTCAGGAGGGTAACTTCTTTCCCAACTTGGTGGAAATGTTTGTTGAAGAGTGTATATTCATGGGGAAGAAGAGATCTGGGAAGATACCGAAGGGAGAAATGACTGGCCTTCTTGCACAATACCTAGGACATGAAGCTCCTTCTTGGTTTTCTTTGGTGAACTTGGGCCATTCAGGGAAAAGGTACACCTTGGGGAAGTTGGCGAGAGCATCCATAATCGCCACCACCACTATGGAGGAACGATTTGTTTGGCTATATAGTGGTGTAACCGTGTGCAGTTTCATGGTTCTTCCACCACCTAAACACACGGACATCACTCATGACACCGTGTTGGAATATCTTTTCATAGCTTCTGATCCAAGGTTCAAGAAGGTCTTCTATAACACCTTATCGGCCCCGAATATTGACATCGAAGAAGGAGGTGAAGACCCCCCTAGCGTGCAACCTACCCAAAACAACATACCGACAGATTTATTTTATCAATTAGTGTAAGAAGTGAGTCATGCGGTAGGAGGGATGAGCTTAAAAATGACGAAGATTGGGACAAGGCTTCATCCTATGAATGTGACCATGATAACTTGGGGAACTAGGCTAGATTCCATTGAATGATAAATAAAGGAAGATTTTTCCATAGTGGATGAGAGAGCCGAGGTACAAGAAGAGGAAATGGAGCAATTGATTGAGAGAATGCATGCTTTGAAGCTAGAGGGCTTCCGCGACCTCATTCCCTATGAAAGCCGAGAGTTGAGGCAAGAATAGAAAAGAAGAAGGCGCAAAACGAGGTGCATTAGAGCAAGCCTTTCAGGGTTCCAAGAGTAAGTGCTTATCATTCTCCCTACTCTGCCTTTGATTTTATACTTTGTATGATGCATTAGGGACAATGCAAAGTTTAACCGTGGGGGGAGGGAGTAGTTAGACACTTAGGAATTCTAGAAAAATTGCTTTGTGTTTGTTGTTTTTCTTTATTCTCCATGTAGCGTGAAACCTACTTTGAGGAATTTTGTGCTACACAAAAAAAATTAAAAATGAAAAACCCGGCTAAGTAAAAAACCCAAAAGGGCAACTTAGGCAACAATGGGAATGGCCTGGATATAATGAAAAACCTATGCAAAAGTGAGAGGCCAAATGGTGTCGAAAATGATGAGGGTGAGCTTTAAAAAATAAAAAAGGGTGAAGTTAGGATGAAAACCCGAGAGGGCTCCTAAGCAAATTGAGAGAAAATGAGGTAATTGAACTTATCATATGATTCTCTTGGTTTGTTTATTTGGCAGCTTCTTTGCTAGACTAAGCTAGCTTTACACATACACATATTGAACCTCGACTTTGAATGACATGTTGGTTGTTTAGATAGTCTTAGTTTTTGGGATATGAGTGTGTGAGAGATTTGTATGTCTTAGAGGCTAGGGTAGTCTAGTAATAAAGTGTTAGGTGTTTTGGGAAAACCTTTGCATGCTATTGTACTCTTAGATATTTGCTTGTTCTTGTTTACTCGAGGACGAGTAAAAGTTTAAGTGTGGGGGATTTGATAAGACGTCAATTACATGTATTTCCTAAGGTATCTGACATATTTTTAAAAAATCTATTGTGTGGTAGATTGCTAGATTTAGGTAGGTTTACATTACAAAGGGTTAAGATGACCGTTTTTGGTTTTGATATCTAAATCCCTCATTTTGTAGACTACTCTCGGTCTAATGGATTATATGTCCCTACGAGCGTCTAGATCCATTTTTGTGAGCTTTTACTTATAGATTACTTGTAGGTACTTCAGATTGTTTTAGATGGCCATTTGCAAAATTGGTGGTAGATTGTAGAAGGCTATTCACAAGGATGGTAGAAGACTGAAGACCACAAGAAAAACACGTGGTAGTAGATGGATGCACCGAAGAAAAAGAGTAAAGCCTGGTAAAAATGAAGACTGGCATGACCCGTATAGATTTGTACGGTCTGTTCCATTCCAAGAAGACTAAGTCTAGGCGCATACCGCACAATCTTATGTGTCCCGTGCAGTGAGAAGATGAAGAACCAAGACTCCAGTCCGCGGCTCGCGAGCTTTTGTGCGGGCTACATGCTCAGATGGCCCGGACATACTCTCTAGTCTGAGGCCCGCATATTTTTGCATGGGCAGCGCACTCAGAACGCTCAAGGAAAACCTTGAGTCTGTGGCCCACGTGCTTTTGCGTGGACAATGTGGCGCGGGCTGTGCACTAT
The DNA here is from genome assembly GCA_032355605.1 of Rubia tinctorum. NCBI lineage: Eukaryota > Viridiplantae > Streptophyta > Magnoliopsida > Gentianales > Rubiaceae > Rubia > Rubia tinctorum. The sequence goes on from JAULKM010113158.1 coordinate 12,292, forward strand.
TGCACGACCCGTGCTGGCGTGGCTGCTAGGGTTTCCTAGTTTTTTGGGCTTTTCTAAGGCCCAAAACCACCCACCACATAAGCAGCATTTAGTCTCCTTTGGTTAAATTTTTGTTATTTTTATTATTCCTAGGAGTAGGTAGGAATAAAGAGGCTATCTCCTCTCTTCATTTATTTCTGTAGTTTTTTCCTTAAGGCATTGAATCCAATGATTCCTTTGGATTCAATGTCTCTAGAGTAGTTTATTTCTCGGGGTAATATTTGTATCCATGACTTGATGTTGAATTTGTGAGATTCTTATATTACCCTATCTTTATGTACTATGATTATTTATGCTTGATTTGCGATTTATATTCTTGCAATATTTATGCCATGTTATGATTTATAATGCTGCCATAGATTCATGCACAGTATAATATCGTGCTAGGCCAAATTGCTATTTTGGGGGTGTTAGATTAGGGCTGTTGTTGGCTTGAGAATACTGAGGAGATGAGTACATTCATGCTACCTTGAAAGTACTGAACCGATCATTAGACTCTAATACTAATTGGCTAGTTGTTTGAGTGATTGCATGTTAGGAGCGTTAGAATAATTCCTAATGAGGGGAAAACCTTGACTGATCTTGACGGATAGGCAATTTAGTTGATAGTAACTAGGGTCGTGGTAACCCTAGAGTCATCACGAGATGCCAATTCCTTTTTCAGGCATAGGGTTGGTGTCTATAGTGGAGTGCTCAGGATGTATTGTCTTCACTCTCATACCTAACCTACGCAAGGTTTAGCAGGGGAACGTTAGCATCGAGTGTGAGATAATGAGGAATGAGGAGAAGATCCAAAAGGTCGATCGACGTACATTCCCTAATTACGGAGTCGGTGAGTTCGCTTTTGAGGGGAGATGATCCTTTGTGTGAGAGACATTGATATTCTCAGCCTTCATCCACACTATGTGACATAGGCATGAGATAGGATTATATGTCTTATATGTAATAGAATATTGGATCAAAGTCATCAATTGGTCATGTTAAAGAAGTACCCCCAAGACTTGTAAATTATAGTTTTAATATCTTTTGTTTGCATTGTTTTTAGTTTTTAGGCACAAACTCCCCAATTATATGATTGAAGCACTAGTTATTTCCGACACACGATCGAAGTGATGCGCGATAGTTGGTTATGTAAAGTTAACTTTCAAATTCTAGTATATCCGTGGACAACCCAGGACTTGCTACTAGCTACTCTATAGTGGTTAGTTGTGAGTAAGGGAGCAACATTTAGAAATTTTATCCCTCAAACGCATCTCATGGGTTGAGATCTCTCGCAAAGTTCTGAACAATCCCACGGGGTGCGGGTCATGGCATGACTATCATGTGGACCACTGTCACTGCACAAATGATTGTTTCTGCTTCAAATAGGCTATGGAAGCGGGTTTGAAGTTAGGAGAGTTTCCCCATTTTCTAAAGATTCTAGAGCTTACAACAAAGCTACATATCGGGGATCTAGTAGTGAGAAGGATTAGGGACGAGACACAAGAAGGAAAGAGAGGTAGCCAGAGCAGAGTAGGAAAGACAGACCGACAAAAAGGCATGCCAAGACAAGGAAAGTTCTCCCTGCAATATGGAGACAACAGTAATTCACATCTATGCCTTTATTGCATAACACGCCGGCGATCGAACGGAATCCCATAGAAAGGCAAGATATAAGGGGACACTGGAGAACATGCCCCCAGAAAGCAGATTTCCGCGAAAGATATCATCACTTTCAGCTCGAAGGATCCCATACCAGATTGACCAACCGAAGGAAATACCGTCCTTATCACTAATAGGATTGGGAACAAAAAGGTACATCAGGCCTACGTGGATGGGTGAACTTCCACCGAGTTAATGTACTTGCTATAATTTGAGAAGCTCGATGAAATTACCAAGGGAAAACTCAAGCCAAAAGGCACCCCTCTTGTACATTTGCAGATAGGACAGTATATCCAACATGAACTGACTCTTCCAGTCACTGTAGAAGACTAGTTCGAGAGAGTAGACTGTGGATATGGAGTTCATCGTGGTCTAGGCGAGCAGAAATTATAAATTCATCGTCAGGAGACCTGCACTAGCGGCGCTAAAAGACATTATTTCAACCCTACTTATGCTCCTAAAATTTGTAATCAAGAACGGGATAGAAGTAGTAGCTAGCAATCACCAGAAAGATCGGACGTGTCACCACATTGCTCTTAGTAAGAGTAAACGAGATGCAAAAATGCAAGCACCCTTCTCGCAGGTAGGGAATTGCAAATGGTAACAGCGAACGTGGAGACACCCGGCATAGGAGACGAGATTGAGGAGATTCCCATAGAGGGGAAGAGAGCGGTCTAATTAGGGACTTTGCTGCTAAAAAAGGTGAAAGAAGAATAGGGATTAATCTTGCATGCACACGTCACTGCATTCTCCTGGAAGCTGAGCGACATGACAGGGATTCGCTTGGAACTCGGCAGCCATGGTTTGAGCATCTACCCAGATCTACCATTAGTGATACAAAAGCAAAGAACACTATGCCAAGAAAGGAACAAAGTGGTAAAAAAGGAAGTCGTGGACCTTGTAGTGGTTGGTATCCTCGCTGAAGTGCCCTACCCAATAGGATTAGACAACCTCGTATTGGTGAAGAAAGCACATCGAAGCTAGAGGATGTTTTTAGTACATCGACCTCAACAAAGTTTGCTCAAAGGATTGCTACCTACTATTAGCCATCGACTAGAAGGTAGATGCTCTTTTTTTCTTTTCCAATAAAATGTTTTTATATGCTAATAAAGGGCACCACCAAATTCCATGGTGGATGTAGATGTGTCGAAAACTGCATTCATCACAGAGAATGGAGCCTTCAGGTACCGGATGATGCCTTTTGGCTTGAAGAATGATGGCGCAACATATCAGCATGTAGTAGACAAAGTTTTTCCCAGCCAAATAGGAATAAATGTGGAGATCTATCCAGATGACATGGTGATGAAGGGAAGAAGGTACGAAAATTTAATAAAAAATGTGAAGGAGATGCGAATCGGATTTGAGGAAATGGGAGTGAAACTCAACCGGACCAACTGCTAGTTTGGCGTTGGCGCTGGAAAGTTCTTGAGGTACATGATGTCCAATGACATAGTCAAAGTTAATCGAAAGAAGTTTAAAGCAACCATTAACATATCTTCTCCCTACAACGGTTAAGGACATTCAGTGCTTGAACGGAAAGCTTGCGATAATGAACTGATCCCTATAATGTGCGGCAACAAAGGTTCTTCCTTTCTTCAAAATATTGTAAGGGAGCATCGATAAGAAAGGAGCAATCTAATAGGGACTGCACGAGGAAGAGGTATTTGACAAGATCAAATATCATCTTAAGGAGTTTCTTACCTTTGTCTCCCTCCTCCCCGGGGAAACCCTATACTTGTACGTGTCTGCTAGGGAGGTGGTGATCAGGGAGCGCTGAATCAAGAAGACCAAAAGGTGTAAGGGTTGGTCTACTTTTTAAGTAGAGCACTAAGTGGGCCCGGGGTGTAATACCCAGCTACGAGAAGTTAGTTCTGGCATTTGTGCATGTAACTAGTTTCTTACGAGGGTACTTCCGGGCGCATTCTGTAGTGGTTATGACCAACGAACCACTAAAAGCTATCCTGATAAGACCAGAAGCTTTGGGGCGCCAAGAGAGCACACCATCTAGTACGCCTCCAGGCGAGCCTTAAAAGGGTAAGTCATCGCTCATTTTTTGGCTGAGGTCCCCAGAGGAAAGGAAGACATAAACACTAATACAAAGAAGAGGGAACCAACCACACGCGTCGAAGCCGAAAGGTAGTATTAATCAGGCCATGGCACACGCCTAGTTCTGTAAGGTTTCAAAGGAATTGCGTCCCAACAACTCCCTTTCAAAGCAGCCACACTTCTCGCTTACATAGGTTATTCTTAGCATAAGATCAGTTCCATAAACTATTCGCTCTTTCAAGTATCATACACTCGATGCCGTGAATCATTAAAACCAATTTAATGCTTAACCCCCATTCACTTCACTGTTTCTTCATCATAGGAATAAGACAAGAGGTATGAACCTACCATAGTGATCGCGATGGATCTTTGTAGTTTAGTTTTCCCTTTGAACCTAGATCTTGGGATCTCCAGTCACATAGATTGGGTGTCCACGTACATAACCCAGCATTTATTGGACTTAGTCTTATTCCTTTCAATGAGTTCTTAACTAACTCTAATTTCTTCATCAAGAAATTGGTTCATTCTTTTCGTCAAAGAATCACAACCCTTATCACGTTAACCTTACGTAGTCAACATCGATAATTATTGTAGAGAGCATTTTTCTAATGGTATAGTGTCCATGTCAAGACATGCCATCAACGATATGGCTTTACGCTACACCAGTAGGCATACACATGTTTTGGTCATCCTAGGGTATCCACCACTGAATGGCATAGCGTCCCCAATCTTGTCCAACACAATGGACTTAGATTCCTTTATGAATCTAGCAAGAGAGAATAGTTTCTCTACACAATTCAAGCCACATCCACGAGTTTTTTTCCAAAGATCATTTCTGGTTTACTCGTGTATCATTTTAATTTCCATTGTAAACAATGTCTAATGTACTTTGCAATAAGTACTTCAGACTTTCAATGACTCTCAAGTTCTCTCCTTAAGAGACACCTCAACTCACAAATTTAGAGCCATTCCATTGAATACGAAATATCTCCAAGAGACTTAATCATCGTATCAATATTTCCATCAATGAGAAAATCATCAATTCAAAGACATAAATAACATGATCATTTTTCGTGCCCCTTGGCGTATACGTCTTCATCAAACTCATTGATTCAATATCATTGGCTAAACAACAATTAGTTTGGTCAAATGATGGGTCGTTTATGAGCATTGAGCTTTTCATATTGCTTTATTCAGATTTTAATATCTAAATCTCCAAGTAACCATTTAGGTCCATTAGATGTACTTATAGCTTTCACAAAGCCTTGATATCAAGTATCATCAACCTTGGACTTATTCTCACGTCTATAGAACAAAAATCAAGTTCACAAATATACTTACTAATTGTTGAAATCTACTATTGCTCTAGTAATTCGCACTCATGTGGTAGATCAGTCTCTCCATTGATCATCACTTTCCACAAACATCATTTCATGGAATCTCGTATCCTTCATTGGTTTATCTTTGATCCCTAATGATTCCATCTATAAACTCTTAAGTCCATTTAAGATAAATCAGGATCTCTATCATAAATTTCTACAAAATACACTTTCCATCAAGATGTATTTCTAATTTCCGTATCTTATTTCTTGTGAATCTCAAGAAATTGATAGCACTTTTAACACTGTGCACATCTAGTAAAGATATTCTTTAAGTATTCCTTTTATTACCTTCGCAATACGCTAACCCCCACATTAGAAAGAACTCGAAGGATGGCTCTATGAGGATTTTTATTTTCCTCCTTCTAGGGTTATCTTATTGGAAAGATCGCCAACTAACGTAAAGGCTCCCCCACATAGCTTTGATAATTTCTAGCGATTTCGTTCAACCACCAAACTTAGTTGGCTTCAGTACATAAGAATGACCTTGAGAAAAATCCTACATTTTGAATCACATTCACCAAAGGATTCTACGTATCCACCGCCATAGCCATACATAACCACAAATGGTTTTTATGCATATCATAAGGGGTTTCGTTAATTTTACGTCTACCACTTTGGACAACATTATTTTGTCCACCTCAGTGGCTTGTACAAGTCTCGTTTGTTCAAATTTGAATCAAACACCAGGTTCTTACCCAAAAATTTCTTTTAGGGATAGTTCCTTTTAAAATCATAACGCTATATTGTATTTTATTGCGGAAGTCTCTCTTATTCCTTCAATATTCCTGGAATTAGAGATGACTAAACTTCCCAATCTCAATTAACCAGTCATCCCATCATGATAACTATCACAACCAATGTAGTATCAAGTAATCAATGATTCAGTTAACTATCCAATTTAGGAATTTCTCTGATATCCCTTATGGCACGAATTTTCCCAATTCTATAGGGTACAATGTGAGTTTTCTAACTCCACACAAATCTCATACCCATATTTAAGTCAAATTTAAGTACAATGCATTTGACTTCCAGACTTATCAAATCAAGTTTGAGTGCCTTCGTGCCCAAAACACATTCGAGCCAGTTGCTCAACTCGAGCTCGAGTTCGCTCCTCGACTCGAGTTCAAGTTTACCCTCTCAGGTCAAGTTAAAATCCTCTCGACTCAAACAGAAATTTTCTCAACTCGAGTTCGAGTTCTTACATTCTCGACTCGATCCACTCGATTTAAGCCTCTTATGATGACTTTTCATCTCGAGTTATTCATATCAAAATTCATATCATCGTTGAATTTTTTATTTTTCATCTTCCCCACATTGGATTGATTTCATTTAACATCACGTGCCAAGTTCCTCAGAACCTCGTATCTTGGGTTCCTAGACCAATTGTCTTAGGATTCTCTTATCTCAAAATTTTTAGGTATTTCAACCAAAAAATAAATATTTGACCAAAAGTCTTGGGGTTTCTCAACCAAATTCTTGAGTCTTTCCCAACATTTCTTATATTACAAGTAAAACTAATGTCTTCACATTCATATTTTCTAGGTCATACACAATAACCAAAATATGTTGAACATCCGACCATATATACATGCTCATTTTTGTGCAATCAAAACTGTCAATACTATAACAAATAGTCAATTAATTGAAATCCACACTTATCGACCCTCGATGGTGATTGCTTCCTTTTCAGAAATCAACAAATACCATTGGTGAAAGAGACAAGATTCTGGTAAACATAACCAGTATCCAAGTTTTCAAACTTTGTCAAGATAGAAAATCCAATAAGATGTTTCCATAGTTCAAGAATTTAATATTCTGTATACCTTTTAGTCAGCATATGAAATCAAGAATCATTAATGACTCTTGAAAATTGCACAATATATTAAAACCACATAATCATATGCAAATTTTCAAAATGATAAACAATTTAAGATTTGAATTCATGCAATAAATGTAAACCACGTGGGATTCTTCATTTTCGCATAAAGCTTAATATCATATTACCTTGATCCAGTGGCGGAGGCGGAACCAGAGGTATATCGGAGGAGAGGCTGGGGCGGAGGAGGGGCGGCCACTGTTCATCCAGGAAGAATCACCGGAGTTGGGGGCGGCCGCACCGGCTCGCCTCCTAGTTCCGCCACTGCCTTGTTCATATACGGCATCATATCAAAGGAAGAGACAGTTAGGTACTCATTGCCAGTTCCAGTTATACAATCCACAACACACACCAAATCACATAGCAAGTTTTCCACGTACATACCATATACTCGCCAAGTCACCAATGCGTACATACCAAAAAAATTCTCGTTAAATATATGTACACATTTAATATTGCATATTGCATATAAATATTATACAGAATATTTTCAAAGCAATATACAATGAATTGCACAAAATGATTATGTTGAATTTTAAAAAAAATCACAATAAATTTTCAATGCATATATATACTCGAATGCAATTAAGCATCCAAATAATAAATTTCCAAAACATATATACTCGAATGCAATAAGCACCAAAAAATAAATTTTCAAAGCATATATCGAATGCAATTAAGCACCAAATAATAAATTTCATAAACATGCAATCATCAGGCATGCACGGTTGCAGCTATCGATGTAGATTAGGCATATTGCACGGTTGCAGCTACCAATATAGATTAAGCATATTGCTCTATGCAATTAGTAAGGCATGCAAACATAAGCATGCAAGCATAAAGTGTTAACCAAAATTATTTATCGACATGATATGGCATGCAATTTTGTACACCGCATACAATTCTTGGAAACTTAAGCATGTAATATATCAATTTTGATCAAACATGCTATACCAATCATATAATTAATCTAGGCATGCTATTCCTCATTTTTAGCAAGCATATTCTCGAGCATTATGCATGAAATACAGCAAACAGTTTCTGAATTTAAACCTGGGATTTGAAATGTAAATTTTTCATCCATTACCGAATTCGGCATGGATCGAAATATAATATGGAAATTTCGTTTGCAACATCAAACATTCAGATACCAATTTTCAGATCAATATAATTCAACAAAATTTTCATTCATTTCAAGAATATATTGATTTTATCATGCGAAAATTAAATAATGAAAATTGAACGAGCAATTTACATAAGTAAGAATAATAAACTTTTATCAATTATTCAGACATACAATCCGAAAGATTAAATTACGAATAATTAAAGCACACATGCTATATATTAACAATAAATAAATCATATTTCAAGCAAAATAAGGTGATGGAGTCACGAGTAAATTCGTTGTCCTTGAAACGAATGAGTCCCGACGTGGATATCGTTCTCTAGGATAAAACCATCTAAGGTAACAATTAACACATGAGAGTTATCTCGGATTCATGCAAAGCTCGAAGGACTATCACCTTGACAGACAGAGCGACAAACGAAGACTTCAAGAAAGAATGGATAAGACTCAAGTTCAGAAGAATGAGGGACTTGAGAATGGTGCAGGGATTCGGTCTGACATAGAGGCTCTATTTATAGTTGTATAAGAGACCCTATGGAAAGATAGGGTGAAAGATCTGATTTCCGTAATTAGAGAAAATATTCTCCAACCACTAAATATTTTACAAATATTCGAATAGATTCTGGAAAGATAAGAATATCCCTTATTCCTTATTATGATTAATCGCGTATCAAATCTCAAATATTCCACCCGTAATTCCAAGAATCTTTGTTACGCGGTTTGGGCTTTCTAGAGACTTCCACACAATACATACGCATTTTGGACATTAAAAAAACATAGAAAACTCCGAATGTATTTCCGCCTAAGTTTCCATTCCAAGAGTGACTCTTTGAACATTCATATCTCATTCATCCCTTATCTGTTTTGAGAGTTTAAATAGTCGATTTTATAGTACTCACAGAGAAGAATCCAAAAATGATGCCCAATAACCCTAATTCAGTTCGAGCCCAACTCAAAACGAAGCCCAAAAGTTGACCATATTCATGTTTTACAATCATTTTCCAACAATAACAAGGTAGTCGTTGCACTCTATCACAACTAGAATCATTGTTAATCACAACAAGGGTGACCCGTGGCAATTGGTATTAGAGGCTATGCAACCCTTAGAGTAACTCCGCTGGTTTTCTCTATCTTTCAGTTGTTACGGTAATTTTTTACAGTTGCCACAATGTATTTACTCCAATGATTTACTCTATATTATTCTATAAAATAAATATTCCCTCATATATCTTTTTTTCTAATCTTTTATTAATATAGAAAACTTATATTAATTATATAAGTACCTCGTATTATTATTATTTTCTATTCACAAGTTACTTGATATTATTGATTTAAACAACCAAATATATTTTTTAATGTAGAAATTGAAATTATATTCATAGCTTATGTGCTTATTTATTTATATTATTAAAAATTATATTTTTATTATATTTATTAAATAGAAAATTTATACACTAATTTTGTACACCACATTATCTTTTAACTATTTCAAAATTAATAATGTTCTAAAATACTTTATTATATTGATATTTTAAATTAAATTAGATATAGAGTTCGAGTGATAAATCATTTAAATTGAATAAATAATATACCACATCTTTCTTTTAAAATATATTTCAAAATTAATAATTTTCTAAAATAATTTTATTTATTGACATTGTCAATGAAATTAGATATAGAGTTTGAGTGAAAAATCATTTAAATTGAATGAATAATACTTTTAAATAAAATATTATTATATATTTGTACAATAATAAAATAGTCAATACATGAAACGTATGGAATAAAATATAAATTGCAAATATGAATTGAAAATAATGTATAAATATAAGATTGTGAAGTTTGAATTCAAAAATGGAAAATGGAAATAGTAAAATTAAAAGAAAAAATGCAAATAATAAAATGAAAAACAAAAACAAAATTAAAGAAATGAAACAAAACAAAGGCAAATTCTTGGGAAAGACGGTCTTTCCATGTGCTTATGGAAAGACGGGGTTTAATTATAATAATAAAAGGTAAAAGGTCATTGTTGCAATATTAAAGTTTTATTATGTAACATGTAGTAGTTATAAATTTTATAACCCGGTTCATATAACCCAAAAATTTTATCTTAATTTCTT
>JAULKM010113166.1:0-22521 GCA_032355605.1 Rubia tinctorum
TGCTTAGAGGATCACGAACATAACTCTTGAATGTTTGATCAAGACGTGGAATGTCTTCATTTATGGTGGTAGTCGTACCCTGATCTCCATCACAGTGGGATACAGTTGTGATGTGTAAAGTAATGAGAGGTAATACTCCATACTAATTAATGGAAGGTTTCTTCTACGGGATTTGGGGCAAAAAAATAGTAAACTGTGGTTGTTGAATTCAGGGGTCTTTATTGCAAAATTCCAGAACACAACGTATGGAGATACTGTACTAGAAAAGGGGATTTTATATTTTTTTCAAGGTGATAATGAGCCCGGGGGTGAAGTTTGAGTAGAGCCCTGTAAAATGCACCAAATGTGAAATGTTTGGGCATAAGGATTCTTAGTGCAAAAAGAAAGAAAATGAGGAAGGAAGACCGATGAAGGCCAAGCAGATTTATATCACAATTAAAAGGAGTGTGGAGAACTTGCAGTTAGAAAATGATCCAAAATCAATACAGTTATTGAAAGGTAAAGAGCAGATGAGAAGAACATTTAAAAAGGAGGTACAGTGAGCAATTGAAGAGGAGTTTAAGAATATTAAAAAAGGTGGAATGTCAATTACCTGGAAGGGTGAGGAGGAAGCTGATTGTTCTGGTAAAAACTATTCACTGCTTTCTGATCCACCTGATGAATGAAAAATAGCTTGTTGGAATATTACAGGTATGAATAAGTGTGGGAAACACAGGAAAATTAGGATGTTCCATGGGGTAAACAACATAGGGTGTTTAATTTTGCTTGAAACTAAAGTAAAATAAGAAAATAAAATAAAAAAGGTGTGTAGAAATATTAGCCTGAGCTGGGAACTAGAAAAAAATAGAAGGCTTGTTAGAGTAGGAAGAATATAGATAGGGTGGAGGAAGGATCTATTTTATATTAATATAATTCATTTGGAAGAGCAGTGAATTGATAACGATTTGGTGATAAAAAGCAGGAATATGAAAGTTTATATGATTGTTGTTTATGGTTACAATACCATTGATAGGAGAAGCCTATGTGGGATTCCTGAAAAATGTTTGACCCAGAGATAAAAGATCATGGATAATTCTGGGGGATGTTAAATCTCCACTAAGGGTAGAAGATAGAGAAAGGGGAAATGTAGTAGATCAAAATGAAACTGGTGATTTTCAAGAGCTAACAGATTTGAACCTATTGACTGAGATAATAGCTGTAGGATAAAACTTCACATGGTATAATAGGAGAATATTTGGTGAGACAATCTAGAGCAAAATAGACAGGGGTATTGTGAATCAGGAATGGATAAAAGAGATGGAAAGAGTATACTGTGAGTAAAACCAAAACCATTGTCAGATCATTTTCCATTGATACTCAATTCACAAGAGAAGAAGAGAAGAGCAATAAGGAAGTTCATATACTTTAATATGTGGAGGAATTCAGATATGTTTCAGACAACAATTAAAAGCATCTAGAGCCAGAAAGGTGTGGAGACAATGAAAGACCTAGTAGAAGTTTTGAAAAAACTGGAAAAACTGTTGGAAGCTTTAAACCGGAGAGACTTCTCTGAGATTGAACAGAGAGTCATCAAAATAAGGAGGAATGGGTGAAAGCTTAGAAAATATTATATGAGGAACCCAGAAGCGAATGCAAGCAGAATGAAGAGGAATTACTAAGGAAGAATCTGGAGATGCTGGAAGAATCAGAATTCAGTTTTCTACAACAAAAGGGTAACATACTGTGGCTCATGGAGGGAGACAGACCAACAAAAATATTATATTCTGCTTTAAGGACAAGATAGTACATAAATTATATTGTAAACATGAGAGTTGATGGAGAAATCATGTATGAGCAGGGGGAAACTGAAGAGCACTTGAAAACTCTTTTCTAGAAACATTTGGGGATCAGGAAAAAGACTTTAAATCTAGAACCTGAACTGGCTAGCTATGGTGGAGTAATGAGCATAAAAAAAAGCAAGAAGATTTGATCAAACCCGTTACAACATATGAGATCAAAAAATCAATGTGTGGGATTCAGGCTAACAAAAGTCCGAGAAAAATTGGTTACACCAGTTAATTTTTAGGAAAACTGGGAGATAACAGGAGAAGGATTGATAAAAGTTGTTCAATTTTTTTTAAGGGGAGAAAGTACATGATATGCTGAATAAAGCAGTGATCTCTCTCATACCAAAGGTACCTAACCCCGAGGTAGCCTCTGATTCAGTCTAATTTCTTGTTGTTCAATAGTTTATAAAGTGATAACCAAAGTCCTATGTGCTAGACTATGTGATAAGTTTCCAGATATAATGAGTCCAAACCAAAGTTCTTTTGTTAAAGGTACATCACTTCCTGAATAGACATGAAGCGGAGGTTCTTTGAAAAGTAATCTCTGAATTCCAAGTATGCGGTTTTAAAGAATTAGCTTTCCAACATTTGACAAATGGCGAATGAGTCCCTCTATGAGTATTGGTAGATGTTTAAGAGATTGTTGGTGAGTTTCTGTTACCATCCATTCAAGGAGGGTTATTTGGTGTACTATATGTTCGAGGGCAAGGATATGAGAATGGTCAATGTGGCGTGTAATGTCTCTATATCAAACAAGACCCCCAAGTATGCAATGGCATTATTCAAAGAAATATCGAACATCACAAGAAAATTTTCCACTCAATCCCATGTGAAGACATTAGATGAGCCCGCTCACTCTCCTATGTTAGAAGAGCAAGGTTGATAACTTTCTTTGATGAGTAAAGAGTTCACGAAGGGGAGATATAAACAAGTTACGGTGTGTGGCATTATAGTCCCGATTATCGTACAGATACATAACCGCAAGTGGTTGGAGATTTTGAAGAAGTTAAGGCTTTGTACTTTAATGGTGGGAATATGCAATTTGCTAGGGGGTAACAAGAAGGGTTCTGAAGGAACCAATGTAGATATGGACAAGACTCCTACAAAAAGTCCTTCAATCTTTGATACCACGATTACCCTAACTTTTGGCGACGAGAGGAAAATTGAGGGTATGACCAAGGTGGACAATCTGATACTCAACCCTAACTGAGTGGAGAAGTCCCTTTCAACAACAATTTTTCTTTGTACAAGTCAGATCGGGATGAGATACTTGATGCAATAACTCAATTGTCAAATAAGAGTGATGTGTTCGTGGAGCGCACAAGGAGTGAGATTGAGAAGATTGGCATTGGACGCTTTTTGAGTATCAATAATCTTGAAGTCAGAGATGACAAACTAACCACATTGGTGAGTCTACTTGAGGCTAGAGAATCCAGGAAGCTACCATTCCAACCTGAGGTAAATTCATGGAATGTGAGTGGCTTAAAGTTTAGAAGCGGGAAAGAGGTACATGAGGTTGACAATGAGATATTTTAAAAGGAAAATATAATTGTGGAAAGCAACAAGACCAACCATGAAGAACAAGAGAGGGTTGTTGAAAAGGAACCCTAGAAGGAGCTCCCCACCATCAAAGAGAGGTGGTTTCAAAATTCTAGAATAATAAGGAAGAAATGGTGGGATCATTTTATATAAAAAAATATAAGTCCTTGAGGGTGGCACCATTGGATTCTTCTTCTCGATATCTATAAATTTGACTATAAGAACTCCCAAATCAGACCAATGGCTCATCCATAGTAGAGCAAACAAGTTAGCTGACTGAGCCAGCAACGGCAAACACGAATAGCACAAGGCCAGCACGAACCTAAGCATTGCAAGGCCCGTACCAAGAAACAAGGCCCATGTCAGAAGGCTTTGGCACGGTCTGTTCCCACCTAACATGAATCGTGCCAATTTCCAAAGCAGATGGTGCCAGTTTCGGCTGGCCGTAAACTCTGCGTCACCTTTTCACTCCAAAAATTGGCTAAGTATTGGTGCGGGACGTTCTATTTTACATTACCGTGCCATTTCAAGTTAAAATTTATGAGATCAGCCTATGAGGTGTGAAGAATGACGCAATTCGTGCAGAGATACTGAGCAAAATAAGGTTCCAGCCGACGGGGGGCCAAACAACATAGGATGCTGATCAGGAGAAGCAAAAATGGAGTGAATGCCGATGACCTATCTAGTAATTGGGGGATTTTCCTGTGCTGGTACGAGGTTACTGTCAGTGCCGACACGAAGCCACTTCACCCAGAACGGGCTGTGCCAGGTGATTCCCCTTGTGCTGGATGTGGCTGATAGGGTTTTTGGCCATTTTTTGGCCTATTTTTTGGCCCCATTTTCTACTACTATATATATGGACCTATATCTACTAGGGCATAAATTTATGCACATTTTTAGATCTTAAGAGTAGGCAAGATAGATAAAACACTCTTCCATTTCTCTAGGTTATTTTATTTTAATTTTTCTTTTGTCCAAAAGTGTTGAATCAAATTAAATACTTGGGTTCGATGATTAAGGAGTAGGGATCTTACTTTGATATAATAGTTTTGTTCATGTGCTAATGTTCATTTTGTAAAATTTATAGACCTACCTATTTAAATATTTTTTGTGATTATTATGTTGGTTTGTTCGGATAATATTTGTGGGTCGCATGATTTCCACACTTTGTTAGCACACAACTAAGTCTGCTTTCATGTTGTTTTACTATTTTTACCCCTGAGAAGGAAACCTTGATGGGCTTACGGTGACGATAGTCTGGAACTGGATGTGTGCACGAAGGTTGCCTTTAGTAATCATCACGATCGACCATGCTCGAGTAAGGCGACCAATGATGTCCGAAGGGTTGTGGGTAGAGATAGAATAAGTAGAAAACTAGGATTATTTTGTTGATCCTATTGCTATTGATAAGATGCCTACTTCCTTTACCTTTGTAGGCCTGGGGGTAGTTCGTTAATGGGTATTCTGGCCACGACTGAATCACACAAAGGAGAATCAGACTTGCACAATGAGCCATTGCCATTGTTACACTTTCCTAGTTGTGGAAGTGAGGCTGATAGAAGATTTTATACATGCACCTCTACAAGAAAGATAGGGGGAAGTTTTGACAATTGTCTGCACTACGTGTCACACACACTAGAATTCCTTGTTGTACTTGATGAAATCAATGATCCATATTACATTAACCATGTTACGCAAATATTCCCCGAGTTTTAGTTTATATTATTAATTCTCGTGATCAATTTCATGCTAGTAGTTGTGAGTACAAACTCCCCCCAATGACCATTTTCACAATACTATTTTATTCCTAACTCGTGGTCGAATTGACGACCAAAACATGGTTGTGTTTAGTTGATTATTAGATTCCTAACATCTCTGTGGACGACCCCGGTACTTGCCACTATCTACCCTTCTTGTTAGAATAATAGTAGGAATGGAACCAACATATAAATTTTATCTTTGACTCCTAACAGTTCTCCGCCCTTGTTTTGAATGATGCTTGAGAGGGGGTTGGTCAATCTATGATTCTTTGCCTTTCTATTACGTCTCAGTCACTCAACTACAAATAATTCTCCTTAGACCTACAGAGGAAAATAGATAGGCCCCTTATCATTAACTCTAAGGTTGTGAAATGCGCTAGCCTTAGTTTGCTACTACACTATCCTTATCAGAAACCCTTCGGGCTAAGTCGCCAGCTAAGACTAGTGTATGGTTGATCGTAACGTTGACTTTGGACTCACATCCACACCCATATGGTTCCAGACTATTGATACCTGCATACATCTAGGTTTCGCTCCCCAGAAGATATTAATAAGTGAACCAATATGAAAGTAGACTAGAGTGTGTGCCAATATTATTGAAACAATCATGCGATTAATAGGAATTGAAATAACAAAAAAAATATAATATTTATAAGCATAATATAAAGATCGATCCATAGAACCTACAAAAACAAATACCAAATCAGAAATACAAATATAAACCACATGCTAAATCACTACTCCCCAATGATTTAACCCAAATATTTCATTGGATTTAATGCCCTTGGGAGAAATAAGAAGAAAGGAATATATAATGTATGGAGAATCCCTTTCTCTCCAGCTTACTACTAGGAAAATGAAAATTAAATGAATTAAAATTAAACCCTAGTAGACATAGGCTCCTATACATAGTAGTAGGGAATTGAGATTTTAAAAAGGCACAAAATGATGCTAAATAACGTTGCATCCAAAATCAGCATGGGTTATGCTGCAGCAAGGATTTTCGGCTCGGGCTCCATTTTTTCCTTTCAGATGCTTGTTCCTTCATCGTTTAGAACTACTCGTCTCCTGGAAGCTCTTCTTAATTAGTTGAAATACGCAGGTTGGGTAGATATTTGTGGGCCGTCGGTTGGGAGTCAATTCTGAGCAAAATAATGGCACGGCCATGTCAATCTTCAAATGTTGGAAATGAAATGACACATTCCATGCAAAAGAACATGTCATGTATCCATACTTACCCTCAAAAAGGTCTGAGCTGGCATTGGCCGTGTTGGGATAAATAGCTCGTGTCGAAGAGCTGTGGCACGACTCCTGCTGAGGGCCCCTGGCACGAGCGTGTTGGGTGGCACGGCCGTGCCATGTTTTGAAACGTAGAACCTCGACTCCCTTGTTTTTTGGCATGATTCCATCTACTACCACGTTTTGATTCGTGACCTTTTATCCACTATCATTTGAATGGTTTTCAATTATCTACTACCACCCTTGCGGATGACCTTCTACAACATTAATCCAAAGTGCTACATGAAACTTACTAGTAAGATCACAAAAGAAGATATAGGTGCTAATGAGGAAAAAGTGACCATTAGATCATGTTAAGTCTACAAAACTCGGGAATTAGATAAGAAAACTAACAATGGTTATCTAAACCCTTTCTAATGTAAATCTAACTTAAACTTTCAATCAACTAAACAAAACGTGATGCAAGTATGTCAAATGCAGTGGTTAGCACATGCATTTAGGTGAGGATCAATTACCCCACACTTAAACCATTACTTGACCTGGAGTAAACAAAAAAGAGATAAGATCCGAGAGGAAATTAGCATGCAAGGATAAGTTAACTATACATTCAACCTTATTCCTAAGCTACCGTAGTTCCCCCAAAAATGTTAGAATATCACAACTCTCACTCTCCCTAAAGAAGTAACATATCCACCAAATTCAACCCAATTAAAGGAAAGATATGCGTGGAAACTGTGATGCTAACTTAGTCCGCTGAAGAAGCCACCAATGACAATCCAAGAGATGTTGAATATAAATTTCCATTTTCTCTCAATTTCTCTCATTTTTCCTAGGAGCCCTTTTTGGGTTTCATCCTAGCATTCACACATGTTGAGCTTACTTCTCAACTTTTTCCACACCATGGCCTCTCATTTTTGTCTAGGTTTTTCAACCTAGTGAGGCCTTGCCTCTCTCATTTTACCTAGGTTTTTCAACCTATCCAATCTTTTCCCATTTTTTCCAAAGTCGCCTTTATGGGTTTTGGACTTACCTAGGTATATATATATATATATATTATTTTAATATTTTTCAAAATTTTCAAAAAATGTTTTGAACAGAATTACCCACAAATAGGATTCATACTACATTAAAATAAGCAAAACAAAAAATAACAACACCAAAATGTTCCCAAAGTATCTGCAAAACAGAAGGATAACAACCTAAAGATAAAAGCACACCACCTGAGTGCATAAAAAATATCCCAAACGAAATGATGTCGAAAACACAAAGGAATCTCGGGAAGAAAAAATTCTATGTGCCTGACTACTCATTTCCCCATAATTGAACAGGGCATTATCCCCAAGGTTTTTAATAAGTGATAAGTTTCCCCAAAGGGCCCTCCCTCAAGTGTCTCGCCTGACATCTCCTTCTTCTCTCATCTTGCCTCAATTCTTGCCTCTCATAAGAAATGAGGTTATGAAATCCTTTAATATTTGAAGCATGCTTCCTGTCTATCACTTGTTCCATGGCCTCATCTTGCTTGTCACCACTCTCGTTACCAATGGTAAATTCCTCCATCACTTCCCATTCTCTCATAGTGTTGTTCGTTGTGTCAAGCCTAAATCCAAACTCTACCATTTGCAAGCTCATACCTCCTAACGTGTTATTGACCTCTTGCACTATATGGGTAGAACTCATGAATTTTTCCCCAAAAGTGCACAATTGATCGAGGAAGTCTTTGCGTAAGTGTATGCAAGTAGGTGGTTCCCTCAATGCATTCTCACAATTATTCTCCTGAAAAACAATGTTCGAGCTTGATAAGATGTTTTAGAAACCTTTCTCAAACCACTGATCGGCTGCTAGAAACAAGTCCTCCAAGTATTTTGTTGATACTGTTGCACTATGTTTGTTGAAAAACCATGAAGATTCAAACTGTAGCGCCACCGTATAACCTAATAAACCGGTCCTTCGAGGTGGTTGTAACAATTATCGAAGTCCATAGTGTAACTTGTCCCCAAAGGATATAAGTTTGCCAATGCATACAGAGAAAGAATGGGATGTCCCAATTGTTGGGCTAAAAGTACGACCATGCCTTCCATTTGTGTCTTGCTACTTTTATTTTTCCCACAACTAAATCTTCCCCAATGAAGGCTCCTGCCAAATTGGGGTAGAAGTTCCCTTCCGGTGTCATCGCCTAAAGGATTTGGACATCCCAGTTGGGGTATTATGAGACTCTCAATGGCAAAACACCCCCATGGATAAGAGTCGCTGGCCGCATCGAAAACATGGGTGGACTATTGCAGTACTCTCGCACAAGTGTCCCCTTTCCATACCTGAAATACTCCTCTAAAAACTGCTTAATGAGAATAGAAAGCCTTAGCGGTGTGTCCTTGGAATTTTGCTCTAGTGTTTTCACCAAAAATCTCGGGTTATCTCTCAATGTGTCACCGTGTATTCCTTGTCATCCATGTGGAAATAGATGATCCTCCTCCCATCATTGTATGTTTCTTGCTCTAAGGTCACCAAAAATTTCAAAGTCCACCTTATGTAAATCATGGAATGCATATATAAGAAGCTCTCTATTACTATTGGGATTAAAAAATAAATGACGCGCTCAAGTAGGCCTACAGTTATGCAGTTCTCCTTGCATGAGAAATTCTTCTCCAAAATGGTCCTCTTTGCACTATTTTGATATCTCCACCTGTGGGGTGCAGTCCTAGAAATATTAGCCAACCCCATGAACTCCTCAACAACAATGGAGAGAAGTTATCGGCTATTGTCTCCCGAATTTAGTCGACTTTCTCTCTTTCTCACCCCAGGAAGTTGTTCCTTTTTTTGGCCTTCTCCTTTTTGGAGCCATTCTATCAAAGAAAGAAGAAGATGGTAATGCAAGAGTGTACGGAGATATGCATCATGTAAGAATAACACTCTAAATATGCAACACATCCCAAATAAGGCTATTTCAACATAAAAGATATTCAATCAAGAATCATTCTTCGAAAATAAACACACTCATGGAAATTCATATCACCTCATAAAAAAATCATTCAATCAAGAATCATTAATCCCAAACAACCACAACAAGGAAAATCATATCATCAAAAAACAAGAACATATACTTCCTCACACTTAGTTCAATACAGGATCATTCATATAACCCACATACTTCCCCAAAAAACACGTCAAGGTTTTGAAAATCATACTTCTCATCATAACAAAATCAAGCTAAATATATCAAGTAAACAAGAGGTTTAAAGTACTACCCTATGTTTGAAGCTAAGAGCCAAAAAATCCACCTAAGCAGAAGCAAAAATGCTAATTTTTTAGAGAAATAGCTAAAAAATCGAGTTTCTCCAAAGTGAAGTGAGAGTGAGTGTTCATGTAGGACTTGAATGGGTTAAATGATTCATGTGGATAAGAGAATGTACTATCGATTATTATTTTCGTAAAATCAATCTACTGTAAGAGAAGTTGGTTTAGGAGGGTGATACAAAGGAGATAGGGATGGCCTTGGTAAAATTATAAACTTTAGGGGGACAAAAGTACGACTTAATTAATTCCTAAAGAAGGTGGTGATGTTTAATATAGTATTATTTACGTTAACAATTCTAGAGAATAAAAGATTTTCTGAATTAAGGGGCCAAAATTAATGTTTTTGTTTAAAAAACAATAATAATTTTCTAAAATAGGCATTTT
The DNA here is from genome assembly GCA_032355605.1 of Rubia tinctorum. Taxonomy (NCBI): domain Eukaryota; kingdom Viridiplantae; phylum Streptophyta; class Magnoliopsida; order Gentianales; family Rubiaceae; genus Rubia; species Rubia tinctorum. Next base: position 10,040 of record JAULKM010113166.1, read on the forward strand.
CACACCACCAACAATAATAATTTTCTATCATCCCTGCATGTAATACATTGATAAGTATTTCAGTCTATAGGTTAGCTTTTGAAGGAAACAAATGTTGCCTTAGCCAATTTCGGCTTCAAACGGATTATAAGAACCTTTTTTATACTGGCTGGGGACCTAAAAATAACCCCCCACCAATGGTTGTTTTAATTAAAAAAAACACCACCGACAGCATGACACGAGGTAGTGGATCAAACGTGCAACATGATAGCCTTATGGTGATGAGGCCTAACACGAGGATGCCTCATGTTGAGAGTCTTTAACCTGAGCTAGGTAGTTAACACAGCCGTGCTTCCATGCTGCCTACCATTTTCGTAAAGTTTTCACCCATGAAGTCATATTTCCTTCCAACTACAAAATACAAGATGCGATCTTAAAGTTTAAAATCAAGAAGGCTCTACCCAAAGATCTGTTGCCACACACAAAAAACATGCAGAATCTATCTACGGAGAAATGTCAAAGCAAAGCAAGGAAGAAGACCGTGTTTTTATTGTCTTGTTCATGACTTATTTTTCATGCATTTCGATTAAAATTACCTATCATTGTGTCTCCAAAGTCTCCATCAGCAACTCTACCAATGATAAAATCCTTATAGAAAGGTCTCTAGCCCGCCCCCTCCCGAGCGTCATTAAAAACACCTTTACATGAGACATCAAATAAGCCGAGAGGAGGACGTGAATAAAGATAGAAGATTTTTAATGTTGCTTCTGTTCCTACAACTACACTTCCAAGAATGGGAGATAGTTGTAAGTACCAGGGTCGTCCACAGAGATGTTAGGAATCTAATAATTAACTAAACATAATCGTGACAGGGTCATCAATTCAGCCATGTGTTAGGAATAAACAATGTTTTGAAAACATTTATTGGGGGGGAATTCGTACTAACAACTACTAGCTGGAAAATGATTAAAAGAATTAAAAATATAAACTAACTCTCATAAAATATTTGAGTAATATAATTAATGTCATTTTGATCATCGATTTCATCAAATACAAAAACTAATCCGTATTCCAGTGTTTGTGTCATGTAGTGCATATAATGTTCAAAATTCCCACAATTTGTCACATAGGGGTGTGTGCATTAAATCATCCCTCGGTCTCGCCTTGGAAACTAGGAGAGTACCAAGCCTGTGAACGTTGTGCTTGACCCTGAAGATGGAGTTCCATAAGGATTGCACCCAGTCTATCTTGTGTAGCTAATGATTACAAATATAATGTGTAAAAGCTGACTCAAAGACCGAGGAGTCATTCTCTTGGAAGGGGCGATACTGGAGGTGATGTCTAGGGTGACTCTCATGTTAAGAGTGGCCCAAACACTATTCTTAGAGGGCTCAGGGCTGGGGCATGATTGGGGGCCATGGCTAGACTTTTCAAAGTTGTAATAGTGGGAGAAGATGTTATTCCTATGAGAGATTCTAGAGTTATGCCCTACAGAATATTAAAGTTCCCAATGAATAATAAACAGTCCATGGTGAAGGGGTGATCCTCTGAATACCTGATCGAAAGAGGGCGGTAGTGGTATGGGATTCTCCATGGGCGGCGGCTACATCACCTGCTTGAATGCCGGTTGTGGTAGGACAAATTGATGCTCGAATGGAATGAACTATGCGCGATACATAGGGACATACTTTTTAATGTCTCATCCTTCCCCTCTGTGTTATCCTCCTCTCCCGATAAGAGCTCGCCTAAACAACCTCTAAATCTTCATCAGACTTTATGATATAGTTTTGTAGTTTGAACTTCTTGCTCAGAGTGATCCTCGTAAGCAAGAGAACCTCATGAACTTCTTGCCCTTGTACAAGAACAATATAATGCGGTTCTCCTCCAGTATAAGATTCACCTTATCAATGATCGGTATAGTTAGTATAAAGAGCGCTTTTGGGTATGCCTTGATCGTCTTACTCATTGGAAGGTTGTAGTACGTAACCAGAATCTAAACCATGCCGCCAGTCACTATCTTCCAAGTGTAAGACAGTGCCCTGGAGAGATGAATGTTGTGACTGAAAAATCATCCATGATGTTGGGACGGGCCCTTCTAGTCCTAAATGACAAAAGCATCCTATAATCCTTTTCGGTGGCTGTGGTGGCCTCACTGTGACAGCTGACTACAACACTCAACAGCCTGGCTACGTACCTTAGTGCCATATGCACTATGTCACTGTTATTTCTTTACTTCCCCCTCAACTGTCAGGTGATGGTAGCCTAGCATGCATATAATTCAAACCCCGCAGCCGACTCGTTGTGCCCCTTCACGTCTTTATGAAGCTTCCATTATAAGATTTTCGCTAATTGGGCATAAGTCAGGCCACAGGGGGCATCTTCCAAATGGAATTTGACAGATCTCTCTATCTATCTTTATTTGTCCTTGATAATAGTAGACATAAACTCTAGGGTAAAATATGTAGGGGTTGACAAAGTAGTAAACCGCTTCATACCAATCATACCTAGTAGGACCCCAATAGGGTTGTAGAGTTCAAGATGCCTCAGAGCCTCTTTCTCCATAAACTTTGTCTCCTGAATAGGGCACCCTACTAGGTAGCCCCACCATTCCTTCTTGTCCCAAGAGATTGAGATCAACCCCATAAATGGCACACTAGGTTCCCCTCTCTTTCTACGTGACATGATGGATGCACAAAAGTATAGCAACTAGCAAGTGACAAAATCTAGCCAAGTTTTAATCAAACACCACCCACACAGAACAATATATTCTAACAGAATTCTACCAACCACAATAACCACCAAAACTTTCAAGCATGCGAACCACCAAACCACAAGAATTTCACAACTCCTTCTTCTTCAAAAGAGTAAGAAAGCTCGGCTAAGTACCTCAATTTTCGAATGTTGTGAAATATTTTCCCGAGGAATGTAAATAATCCTCCTAGGTCAGATCAAAGTAAGTCCAACACCCAGAACAGATAAAAACTTGAGCTTTTTGGGAGAAAACTCCATTAGAGACTGAGATGTTCATCAGATGTTATGGGAATATTCATGCAGTTTATGTGGCCAAATTTTAGTTTGTTGGATAGGGATCATAAAGATGAAAATTTTAATACCATATGGGGGTGAATCGAATAAACACCGAGGGATATATTGCAAACAATGTGTGAGAGGGTGTTTATGTTAGTTTGAGAGGAAGAGAGGAGATTTGTTTTGGGTGTGTAGAGGCTGGAAAGAGGAGGGGTAGGGGGTCATATAGGGGGTGGGTTAGGTTTTAATTGGGTAAAGAGGGAGGCAGCATGGATCCATAGGGTATTTTTGGCAACACGTGGCGGTGCCATGTGTGGGGGTGGGGGGGTCGTGCCAGTGCCAACTGGCCTCATCCTGGTGTATGTGTGGCAGCAGTTTTATGGGTCACTGGAATCACTCTCCTTGACACCATGAACAACCACGTCTTTGTGGACCTATCTCCACATTACCTTAGACTTACCCTTAATCTTTGGCGAGATATACCAAAGATGTCCATCTTTCACAACTATATATACATTCTTGCTGATTTTGGGAATCAGAAGGGGTTTAGGCTTGATTAATTCCTTAACCAACTTCTTTTTCCGCTGCAAGTTAGTATGTAATATTGGAGGGAAAGAATCATTAATCACACTAAAAGATACATGTCCATCAAAAAATGTATCATTACGCGATTCATTCATAAAAGATAAAAGCATGCAAAGTTTCAATGTCAGGTAACACTTTCTCATCTTCAAGGATTTCATTCAGACATTTAACATTTTCAATCACGCAAGATTCATCATGTTGAGCATTTTCCTAACACACAGTTATGCATTTACACAAAAGAGGGGAATTAGGTGAATTATGCTTAGACTTGTAAATATGAAAACCCACTCTATTCAATGATATCCTCTAAGGTTAGTGTTACCGAATTGGATACTCATAATTTTGATGAGAAAGTTAAATGTTATAGAAATTTGGGGGATACTCTCCAAAATTGTTGAGTCTTCATAAGCAAGTTGTGCATTTTTAAAATTCTATTTTCCATAAGAGTATAAGCTGTGCTAAATTGGATTGGTATAGATCTTTGTGATAATTATGTAGTGTAGGTGAATGGCATGGGTTTTTAAGGAGGACAAGGATAAAAAAGGTATCAAGGGAATCAAGGTTACCAAGCCCGTCATGGCTACCAGAATTGGCCTTATAGTGCAGGTAACAAAGATCAACTGAATCTCCGGTATGGAAATGCTCAAGGAGAAATAAATATACAACACCGCCCTTAACAACAATAATAAGAACCTCACAACATAATTTCCCAAGGCTCCAAGACGAGCCCTATGATCAAGGAGAGAGTTTGGGTCTATCAAAATATGAAGTGATCCAAGCCTTAGAGAGGTTGAGCTTATGTTCGAAGACAGCTAAGAAGTTCCAAGGGAAGGCCGAACAAGAATCATGAACTTGGAGACTCAAGTGAGTCAAATGGAATCCATCTTGAACTGAATGGAATCTAGGGATTCAGGAAAGCTTCTTCTAAACCCTAACTTAAACCTCGTAAAATGTGTATGTCATCTCCTTGAGGAGTATAAATGAGGTGTGGAAACTCCAAGGCGAAAAGGTGTTGTTAAGTGGGAGTGTGGGATAACGAAGAGTTTTTAGAAAAAAGCCAAGGTGTTGGCCAAGGAAAATGTGAACAAGGAGAAGGAAATCAAGGAGGAAACCATAGTTCTGAGATCGGGTCAAACCTCGAGACATTATCTTCTCCTCACAAGAAATTTAAATTTGCAGAGATCCCCACCTATGTGTCGGAACCACCCTTTCGGAGGCCTGGAAAGATAGGAGGAAGACTAGGCAACAAATACATTTGCAAAGTCTTTCGTACGTGAAAGGTAAACATTCCACTCTTAATTGCTGTAAATCAAATTCTTAGGAATGTTAAATATCTCAAGTAATTGTGTGACATCAATAGGAAACAAAACATGAACGTTAAGCATAAGAGTGGAAGTATGTAACCATATTTTATGATGAATTGCCTCTTTAATGTGATGATCTAGGGATATTTATAATCCTTTTTATGATAGGAGGAAAACTTTTTGAAAAGGCCATACTAGATTTTGGTGCTTAAATTTGATCCCATATTCTTTATATGAGAGTCTAATTCCAAACACTTTGTACAAAAGCGGGATTTTTATCTACCTAACCAATCACTATAGCACATACTCAAAATGTATTGTGAAAGACGTGTTGGTGAACGTGGACCCTTTGACATTCTCCAACCATTTTTTATGTCTTTTATATAGATAATGAAACTCATGCTAAACCTACTTTCTAGGTAGACCATTTTTAAAAACTTTGGGGAAAATAATCGACGTGCATAATGGAACACTAACAATGGAGTTTAATGGGCATAAATTAGAATTTGACATTAATAATTCTATGGATCATCCTAGTTGCCATGCTATTGATGTTGTTATTGATATAGAGCAAGAGGTTTTTGAGCCCAATGGTAGTAATTCCTCAAAGTTGTCTTAGATGATGATTTTCATGATGATTCTATTGCATATATTGTTATTACTAACTTGAAGTAAAGTAACAATGATAAAAACTCTCTTGGGAAAGCTACATCCAACACCATTAGTGTGTCCTCGGGAAAACTAATAAAAGTGGGTTTCCTTCCTTCTCATGTGAAGACTTTGGCGGTTGAGTGCCAAACACCATCGAAAGCTCTTATATGTTCATCTCATGGAGAAGGATAAAAACCCGTGTTTGCTAATTTGATTGAAATAACCGTGGAGAAAAAAAGAGGAATTGTTGGGAATGTTTAGAAAGCATGAAGAAGCCAAGATTATATGCACCGAGATTTGTTGGGGGATGATGTGGATCCCAAAAATTTTGTCTCTGATCGAGGAAAAAAGATTGATCTCATCAACCTCTTTTGTGAATAAAGCCAATGAAAGGAGTAAGTCGTGCCAACGATGTTAAATAAACTTCATTTTGATCATCCGAGGAGTCATTGATGATTTTCTGTCAATGTTGTTTAAATATGTGTTTCTTGTTATTTTGTTTTTGTTCCTTTCACGGTATTGTTTTTCCCATTATTTTGTAGCAAAAGAAGTGCATTGCACAGGATTAATGAAGGAGTGAAGGCCATGAGAAGGATGAAGGAAATGAGAACTTGGGAAGTTGAAGAAATGTTTTCTACGTATAGTAGAATTCTATCGTGGGTCGCAACAGATAAGGGATGTCTAAAACTTCCAGTAAATGTCTTTTGACTCGCGGGTCACGACAAGATTCAGGAAGTTTTTTACCTTCCAAATGAGCATTTGTCGCGACTTGCGAGGATTTCCCCGTGGCTCGTGACAATACAGTAGCCAAAAACCAACTTCAAGTAAATCTTCTATCGCGAGCCATGAGAATTCCTCATGGGTCACAACAAGATTCTTGGATTTTTTTTTGAAATATGCAACTCTCGGTACGCATCTGTCACGAGCTGTGAGGCTTTTCTCGCAAGTCGCGACAGCTTTCAGAGAATACACTCCCAATCCCATCTTTTGTGAGTCGCAAGGTCTTTCTTTCGGGTCACGACAGTTGCTCAGGACCAAAATAGAAATGGGCAGAATCCTTATTTCTGCACATAACTCCCGTCATCCCCTGCCATCCTTCTCTCAAAGACAATACATGTCCACCATTCCACCATCAAATTTTCCAGGAATCACAACCTCCACACTGGAAATATATCCATCTCACTTCCTCCTATCATCCCAACACCACACCAACATCCAAAAATCCCTTAAATCCCAAAATCCAAAAAACCTTAGAATTTGGGGATTTATTGGAAACTTATTTCTTGCTGACTACGGTTTGTGAACTGGTTAAATTCACCTTCATTCACACTTGAATTGTAAAATTATCATGTCTATACCATTGACATGTCAATTTTTGCGTAGTTTATGAATTTGTGATATTTTGAACTCATGAGTTGAATTCTTGTTTTAATGGTGTGAACTTGGATAGTTAGGATTGTGGATATTTCTTAATAATTGTATGGGCTGTCTTGATGCTTATGTTAACTTAGTTTTTCCAATAACATGGTGATTAATGGAATTGTGTAATTATGCTAGACATTGTGTTCGTGGCTATGTTATTTTTATTGGAAAATGTATAAGTTTTCTTGGCAATGATATGGTTTCATTGTAGGATTGAAAATGTTACATGTATCTGAGCTTTGTGAGGTTAGGACATAAGGTTTGATGGAATTATCTAGCATGGAACCTTGTTGGTTTTCTACTTGTGGTGACATATGAATACTTGCATCTTTATAGTTAGATTTTCTTATTGTAGTGTGTCGACTAAATGACTGTGATAGTAATGTTTGAACTATATAATATTTCTCGCATATGTATTACTACATGTTGGATATAATATTTCTCGCATTGTGATGTTTACTGAAAATACTAGGGTTTCTTGAAAATATTAATTCTAAACCTAGTATTATGAATTCATGTTTACACGTGAGTTTTGAAGTCTCTTCTTATGATGTTAGTTCTTGACAGCTTATGGTACCCAAGAGATAGTGAACCCATAGAGTGAACCCAAGAGACAGTGAACCCATGGGGGGATGGTACCCAAGAGATGGTACCTCCACCTCCTTCTCTGGTTGGAAACGAGGAAAATCAAATATGTGGGTTTAAATTGGATAACTGGTGAGTATGCCAATATATGGAATCTCCTAGACCAAGCTTCCAAGAAAATCTAGGAGACTAAGTTCTGTGATGAAGGGGTTTTAGAACCCTTGGGTTGTGGGAGCCTGTCAATTGTTGACCAGCCTCCTCCAGGTGTTGCTAATAAATAACCTTTTTCAGGTGAGATATAATAACTCGAGAGATGGCTATGTTCTAAGGGTCAAAGAAAGAGATTTATACCTTATGTTCCAACTACTATACTGCCTATGAGGTAGGTAGTGGCAAGACATGGGTCGTCTAGTGAGATGCTAGGAATCTAAAAGTACATAGCCACGATACGGTTGTCAGTCCAATGATGTATCAAGAATAGTTCATATTTCAAAACTGGTTGGGGTGATAATTACCGTGAATCGGCCGCAGCTCTTTGCAATGCTTTTTAAGAAAGGCGTAAGCTAGGATTGTTGGAAGGAACAATTTCTTATCCTGTTATTGATTCTCTTGACTATGAAACTTGGTGTTTCATTAACTCTACTCTTGTTGGATAGATCCTCCATACCATTGAGCCATATCTTTGGTGGTCCATCATTTATCAGGAAAACGTTAAGCGGATGTGAGATGATCTTCCTCAACATTTTTCTCTTGTTAACGGTCCCAGACTTTTCTAGATTCGTTCTAATATTGAGAATTGTCTCTAGAATAGACAACAAATTGATAATTACTTTGGTAAATTCCAAATATTGTGGAATGAGTTTAACCAACATTTGTCACCTCGTCCTTACAAAACTTATACCTGTCAATGCTGTTTATGGGATGCCAATGCTGTCACTGATCGTTAGAATGAATTTATACATCACATTCTCATAGTATTAGATGATGGCTACAACACTCTTCGCTCAAATATTATATCTCAGGAACCATTTTCGTCTCTGAATCATGTATATGCCCTTGTAGTTTAGGAGGAGTGTCACAAGACCGTGATATAATCTCGTGATTATCAAATTGACTCTGTAGCATTTTTTGCTCCAGCACGACGTGGATAATCAGCCCTCAATATGTCCCAAAGCAAAATCATTCACAACAACCTTTTGTGCACCCATTGTGGAAGTAAATGACGTGATGTTGATACATGCTTTAAAATTCACAATTTTTTATTGGTACATGGAGACACGTGGAGCAGGTTGACAATAGCAATCACATCATCCCACAAATTAAAATGCCATCACCACCGGCCAGACTCAATCTAGCACCGCAGCCGCCGCTCAAATCGTAGCCGCAATTTTGGTTCTGCACAGATCAATCTTGATCGATCGGTATTAGGAACTAGTCATTTAGATACCCAGTAGAATTCAGTCTTGAATTTAATTTCTAAATTAAATACAATTTAAAAAATTCAAGTAAGTCTTCTTTACCTTGGATCATTGATTCTGGAACTTCTTTTCAAGTGATTCGTGATAAAGACTTTCTTTTTCATATTATCCTTGTTCAATCAATTGATGTTTTAATCTCTGATGGAACCATAACTATTTTTGTCTTCCAAGGGAGTTTATAACTTGGAAATATTACCTTAACGCATGTTTTGTTTATCCATCAATTACGTTTTAATTTATTATATTGTTCAAAGTTAATTGCTACTTTAAAATGTCTAGTTGTATTTACCGAAAATCTATGCCTACTCCAGGATGTTAGCTTAAGAAGAGTGATTGCTTGGGTAAGGTTTATGGGTTACACAAGTTTGAAGATTCCGCCTCTCCATCACACACACACACACACACACACACACACCTATAGTCGCTACAGTGTCCTAGTCTTCTGTTTCTGCAAGTTTTGGCTTCAATGATTTGGACATCCTTCTATATTGGTGCTGGCATCTAGTTCCTTTATTAAAGATATCCATTTAGATTTTAATAACATTGTTCCCTGCTCAATCTTTCATCGAATAAAACAATGTAGGAATAGTTTTCCTTAAGTTTAAATAAGACTACTCGTCCTTTTGAGTCAAGTCATTATGATTTTTGTGGTCATTATAATTTCCCCTCCACTAATCGAGAATTTTATGTAATTTTTTAACTATAGTAGATGACTACTCTCGGGCTATCCGGGTTCATTTGCTCGTTATAAAATATGAGGTAGCTGCGAGGTTTAAGGAATTTGTGCCCTTATTGTCCATCAATTTAAGCAACACATATGCAGAGTACGGGTGGACAATGGCATGAAATTTTTACCACTTCGGTCTCTGTTTGATTAATCACGAATGTTTTTAAGAGTTCACGTGTTCATACGCCTCAGAAAAATGGTCGTGTTGAATGCAAGCATCAGTATATTTTAAATATTGCTCGTGCACTTTGCTTTCAGGCCATTCTCCATATTGAATTTTGGAGAGAATGCGTCTTGACTACTGCTTATCTGATTAATCACACTCCTAAACCTCTGCTGGAAGGAAAAACTCCTTACCAATTACTACATTGATATGAACCAAATTTTGCTCCACTCAATGTTTTTGGATACTTATGCTTTGCTTCAATTGCCTCGTCGTCGTGATAAATTTTAATCTAGGATTTTTCATTGTGTTTTCTGGGTTGCTCCAAAGGAAAGAAGGCATGGTTTTTTTTTATCTTGACGTTCAATCATCATTTGATAGTCGTTACGTTGTTTTTTACGAATATCAGTTTCCATACTCTAAAGTTCTGGATTCAAATCCGGAACCCACATCAGACATTGTTTTTACACCATCCGACGATGTTTTTTTAGGGCGCCAGAAAAACCTGCCAAAGTCACCACTCTACCACATGCTGAGCCGCCTGCCACTGACTAATCGGTTACAACCGCACCGCCCACTCCATCCTGGTTGGATAATGACCTACCGCTGCCTCCCTATCTTTTAAAGCTATCTACCCCACCCGCCTCTCTGATTCCAACACCAGAGTCTATGCCACCTCCTTCGTCGGACGTCCCTATCGCGATGCCCTAGAGCTTGGCTCAGCCTCTCTTGAATTTCTGTTGTGGGCTCCTGCTAGCTCTGACGAGGTGGTTTTTGAACCTGAGTTAGAGCAAGCACCCAGTCTAACTCGACAGAGCTCCCTTATTTGTCATCCACCGGCTCATCTGCAAGACTACATTTGATCAACCATTTCCAAAAACCCCCCAATACTACGTTTCCCTCTATGCCTTCGCCACCGCACTCAGGTTTTACTTATCATATTTTGGTTACGATTTCTATGATAAGTATTTTTTCTCATTCTAAATTTTTGGGTGCTGTGACTTCTAGCACAATTCCTCTTCTTATGTTGAACCTTCTCGTTTCACACACTAGGAAGCAGGAATGGCAGAACAAATTGATGTGCTCATATGCAGGCATACTTGGGTTATGTTTCGTCTCCCACCTGGCAAGTGTGATATTGGCTGTAACTGGGCTTTCGCACTAAATATTATTTTGATGTTTCTATTGACGGTTATAAAGCTCACCTTGTTGTTTTGGGGAATCGTCAGATTAAATGTACTGATTTTGCAAAAACTTTTGATCCTCTTACAAAATTAAGTTATGTTTGTGTATTTTTTTTATGTTGCAGTGATTAAAGGGTGGGACATTGATCAAATGGATGTTCACATGGCTTTTCTACATGGTGATCTTGAGGAGGAGGTAATTATGCGCCTCCCTCCAGGTTATCATTTATCTACGTTTGGTTTTTTCTGCAAGCTTCATAAATCTTTATATAGCCTTTGTCAGGCGACCGAGGCCATTGAGATATTTGGTTTCGTACAGAATAAGGCAGATTATTTGTTGTTCTCTTTCACTTATGATTACAAGGAGTTACATGTTGTGGTTTACATTGAAGAATTGATTATTGTTTGCACATCACCTTCCCCCATGAGCGAGTTCAAGATATACTTGAGTTTCTACTTTTATAATAAGTATCTTAGTCCTCCTAAATACATTATTGGAATTGAGATTGTTCAAAATCAAGATAGGATTTTTTCTCTCAAAGGAAATGTGTTCTTGACATTTTATCTGATACTGGTTCGTTAGCCGCATTTAACTGCTTACTCTAATTTGGACATGGCAGCATGTCTTATTACTTGGTGATCTCTACCTAGGATTTTTGTGATGCTCGGTGAATCTTCTGTTTCTAAGAAGACTACGAAGCAACCTACGGTCTCTCGCTTCTCACCAGAATGGTTGTGGTTTGTTCGGAATTAATATGGCTTAAGTCACTTATTCATTCGCTTAGTGTTAACCCTTCTTCTCCTATGAGCTTATTATGTGACAGTCAGACTGCCATTCATATTGCTGCTAATCTTGTCTTTCATGAGTGAACGAGGCATATTGAAATTTATTGTCATTTTTTTGGAGATATTGTTCAGTCTGGTGAGTTAGTCACTCATCATAACGGCACCTAAAGCCAGCCAGTGGATATATTAACTAAAGCACTTGGGTGTCATCAGTGTCAGTTAATGCTTCACAAGTTGGGTGTCTTGGAGTTACACACTCCAACTTGAGGAGGAGTATTAAGGATATTTTGTAAGTAAGATTCTTTTCCCATTAGGTTTAGGTAAATATGTTTAAAATAGAATCATTTTTCATATTGATTAGTTAGTTACCTTTAGTTTATCTTTTCCCGTCGATCTTTGGTCTTTGTATTCGCCCAATATATAGGGGCTTTCTATGATGAATATAATAACAAAATTATGTTTTACATCGTTAATTGTCAAATAGTAAGTGTGCACTTTAGTCTGGAGAGGGAGTACCACGTTTTAAACACCGAAAATGGTAATTTATTACTGCTGTCCGACTTTCTCAAGTCTTCTTTGTCAAAAAATAAA
>JAULKM010113174.1:0-22519 GCA_032355605.1 Rubia tinctorum
GTTTGCATAACATGCTGCCAGTTTGGATCTTTAGAGGCTTAGTGGAAATTTTTGGGTTCAAGAGAGGCGGTAAGAGCTGCAAGAAGAGGGTATTTTCTGGAAAGATGAGCTATGGGTTTGAGAGAGTGAGTAGCAAAGCAAGTGGTCATAGAATGAGTGGAGTGTTCAAGAGGGCGAAACCATGTTGGAGCATCAGGATAGGGAGATAGTTCCATTAGAGGAGGGGAGGGAGTCGGAGATGGAGATGGAGAATTAGGCTCAGATGCAGGAGAAGACCGTGTAGGGGAAGGTGGTGTTGCAACGGTCTGGGGATGAGGAGGTGGAACACGGGAAGTGTCTGTGGATGGAGCTATAGTAGAGGTAATGTCAGCAGCTTGACTGAGAGGCGAGAGTGGTACTAGACAGGATGAGGATAGGGAAGGGGCTGGACTATGTGATGACATATTTGGGTAGGGAAAGACAGATTCATCAAAGACAACAAAGCGAGAGATATATGTGCGAGAGGTGGGTAAATGGAGACACTGATATCCCTTGTTCTTGGACCTGTAGCCAAGGAAGATGCAAGAGAGCAATATTCAAGTTTTTTGGCAGTGTAAGGGCGGAGGAAAGGGTAGCATAGGCAACAAAATGAGCGAAGAAGGCTGTAGTTTGGGACTTTGTCATAAAGATATTGGTATGGAGATTTATGGGGAAAATTTGGTGTGATGGTGCGGTTAATGAGATATAGAGGCGGAACATAGGGGTGGCCCAGGGGTGCCTGGCCACCCCCTATATTTTTTTTACCTTGAATAATTTTTATTTATCTAGTGTTTTATTTATTTTTTAATGATAAAAAATAGTTGTGCCCCCCCATAAAACATATTTAACTCAAGTGGTTTATAATGGTTGGATTATTTATTTTTATTTTAGAGTTAAAAAAGAATTTGAATTTCTTCTTTATCCAACTTTACGTTTAATATTTATCAAAGTTACATTTGAAAGTAGTTTTAACAATTTTATTTAATAAAAAATTGGTTCATATTAGGATTTTATTTTTCTTTTGTAATACCAATATGGTATAAATATATGTTGTGATATCTTTCAAGAAGAAAAAACAAAAATTTTAAAAAGTTATCTTCTATATTTAATTTTGATAATTCTCTATTTAAAATTTTATTTCATAATTGTTCCTTGCTTAAATTAGTTTTCAAAATATGTCAAAGAGAAAACCTCACTCTATATTTTTTACGTAAAAGATAACAATATTATTATAGGTGAATTAATCTTTAACTTTTGATTTTATTCTTTAACTTTTGAATGAATTAATCTACAATACTTTGGTATTTTAATGGTCGACTCAAATTTAATTATATATAGTTTCGGTCCCCCTAAAGGAAAATTTTGGTTCCGCCCCTGCCCATTGATCCCCATTTTTAATATTTAATAGTCCCAAATTTTTATATATTTATTAAAATATAATTGTACATGTGTTTTGAATATTTATAGATAAATTTTCAGCAACATCAAATAAATTTATTAATTGTACAATTTTAAACTTACTCGTTTCAATAAACATCATAAATTTTAGAATTTATATAAGTATTACTTTTTTTAAAATTCTCTTTATATTCTTTTAGAACTACTAAATGATTTTTTTATATTTATAAATATATAATTTGGCAATTTATCGTTCTATTAATTCATCATCATAAAACAAAATATTCACATGATTACTTGCCTTAACAATATGTTTGCACCCTTTTGGTGTTAATCAATTTTTCTCGGGATAATTTGCAAGGAAATTATTTATAGGAGGAATCTAAATATACATTATATACCACTTAATAATGGAATGAAATATTCCTAATTCAATACATGATGGTCTTATCGCATTCATAAAAAAAGTAGATTTTATTGAGTTCTTGAAGAAAAAGTTATCAAATGTTATCGAAATATAGATTTTTTAAAAGAAATGTTATAAAATTATATTATTTTTATTATAATTAAAATTTCATTAACATATTTTTACCTTATATGTTATTTTCTAATACACTAACTATTATTAATGTGCCCCCAATAAATCTATTTTCTAAATCCGCCACTACTCGTCGGTTATCACCTTCCCCCCCCCCTCCCCTCCCCTCCCCAAACCACCCCTCCCGTAACCTCACCCTTTTTCCGTGTCCCACCAACCATGCGTATAAGAAAGCAAGCGAAAAAAGCTGCCACCGCTGCCGTCGCCGCTGCTGAGACTAAGCAACTTTGCCGGCTGAACCAGTCGCCCTGGGATGTAATCAAATTCTCTCCACCTCATTCACCGTGCTGCGATGATGAAAATGCGCCACCGCCACTCTTTCCACCTCCACCACTACCATCCCCGGTATGTACTTTTATAATCTATCTCTGTTTTCTACAACCCTTTCAAAAACCCAGTTCGAACCCACTTGGATTTTTATTTATTTTGAGAAAAACTAAACCAAATCACGTTTGTGTTCAGTCGGATTTAGGGTTTTATTAGGATTTGATTCCTAAAAATCTAACCCCTTTGTATGGTGGTTTTATTTGCTGGTTTTATTTTTATTTTATTTATTTTTTCTCCATTTCTCCAGTTTGACGAGGATTATCAACTCCGGTGGGGCTTTGCGAAATGGACGGCCGAGAATATAGTTGGAGTCGGCGAAAGGTTTGCCACAAAGACTTTTACAATTTCAAATCAATGTTAGATTATCATTATATCATTTCTATAACTAGGATTAGCATTTTTTGTTATTTATTTCTGTGCATTTAAATATGGCGAACTAGCTTTTTAAGCCTGTTGTAGATTACGATTGTCAGTAAGAATAAAGAATATTTGTCGTTATCTTTATCGTTGAGAGTAACGTATAATATTTGCTTCAGGGGTAAGGAGAATAATCCGGGGTAACGTTTTCCCATTATTTATTTGTCTACATTTAGAAATGTTGAACTAGCTTTCTCGGTGAGAATAATGTGTATTTTTCATTACGAAAGTTTTTATTTTTTATTTTTCTGCATTTAGAAATTGTGAACTAGAATTTTCAGCGAGAATAATGTGTATTTTGCATTACAGAGAACCCTATTATTTATTTTTCTGCATTTAGAAATGGTAAACTTGATTTTTAAGCACGGTAATATTTTATATTTGTCAATGACGGTGAATATAATATTTTTTTCTGCAGAGGTAAAGTGAAGAATGAAAATTTTGAACAGGCTTTGTGTCCAAAGACAACCAAGAAGGGGAGGAAATGTGGGGTGGTGTTGAAAAAGGGCAAACCCTTTTGTGGAAAGCACTTGCCAAAACAGAAAAATGTCACTTCCTCTACCGCCGCCGAAGAGATTTCAGAGCGGCGAGTTTCTT
The DNA here is from genome assembly GCA_032355605.1 of Rubia tinctorum. Lineage (NCBI taxonomy): Eukaryota > Viridiplantae > Streptophyta > Magnoliopsida > Gentianales > Rubiaceae > Rubia > Rubia tinctorum. Next base: position 3,356 of record JAULKM010113174.1, read on the forward strand.
CTCGGCGATCATCCTTATCGTCGTCCAAGGCCTCCGAGTACTACTACTACACCGGGTTCGGACCGATGTGGGGTAAGAAGAGGTAATTCTGGTGGTGGAAAGTAAAAGACCAGGGTGTTATTCGTAGTAGGTTACTGCCATTTCTTCCTTTTGAAAATGAATATAACTCTGTTTAGGAATTTCGAATATCTGATGTTTAATTTTGGTAAACTTGGTATAACCGTGAAGGTACTCTATCTGAGAAATGTATATTTTAAAATGCAATCTTGTTTAGAAATTTTTTTATTTATGCATGTATCATAAATGAGAGTTAATTTTTTTATGTTTATTCATGAGTTTAGAAGAGTTGCATATACGAACATCGGACTGTTTATCATTGCTTATGAAATTGTGAGATATATAGAACGGATACTATTAATATTTTCAAGTATAATCTTGTTTTGATCATATTTTAATATGCTTGTGATGAGACGTGAAATGGTTGTTTTTTTAAAGCATTTAACATCTCTTTTGTTATGTTTTTGTTGGTTTTTAATTAGGTTTACAAAGATTTTGCATAATAGGGAGTTGAAACCATCTTGTTTGGTCTTCTTGTTTAACTCCCCTATTTTGTGAACCAATTGTAGCCTTTTAGGATATTACAACTATGAATATCTAGATGCATTTTTGTGAGATTAAATTCTAAATCATTCATAAGGGAAGGCCATCTGAAAGTATGGTAGTAGATCGAAAGTCAATCACAAGATTGGTAGAAGGATGAAGATGACTGAACCTATGAATTTTTTATGAAGGAAATTAGGATGTACACCTAGTTTAATTATTTGCATGATTTAGTTCTTGGTTAGGGAATGAATCGAGGAGTATTACATTTCTATGAACATTGGGATGCAGGATGTTAACCATGAGGTCGTTGAATAAACATTTTCCCGGATTGGTAAAATGAGTGGTCTCGTGTTGGGTTATTTTGCGGACGATAAGCGAAGTTGAAGAATAATGCCCAAAGGTCATATACTTAGTTTTTAGCGACTAGGACGAGAATGATCCTAGAGCTATAATGAGGTACTAATGTTCTAAGTTACACAATATGGGTTTACGATGGGTATTTATGGTGTAAGTTCTGATGATCCATGCTACTTCCGAGTTTAATTTACTGTGTGCCTTAACTATAGCTATATGGTAAGTAAGGGTTGGAGGTGGTAAGAGAGCGAACCTCTAAGTCATATGGTAAATAAAAACAAACAGTGAGAGTCGACGGGAGTGATCACATTGGCCCACTCTCGTTAATATAGAAAATGTAATGCATACCCCTTGGCATAAGTTCCAAGGCCAAAGGACAAAAATACTAGCCCTTTCCTGATGACAGGGAACTGAGATAATACAAACAAAATTGAGTGGTCATGAGAACAAACTCACTTGAGAACTCCCATAATCCATACACCTTCTACCTTTAACAAACAAGGCTTTCAATGCAATCGAGCAATATATTGTAGACTCAACTGTAGTGATACTAAAATTGGTAGATGATGCACCGGTTTCAAAAATTGAAAGTAATGTGACTCTCAGTCTAAGTTCAATAGGTAAGGTTGATCGGCTCTTGAAATCGAGTTTTGTTCCCCTCAATCTTTTTATTAAAAAACCTAAGGTGTAGCAATCAGCCATCTCCAACCATCGGCTCAGTGTAATAGATGGCCTTCTACAACAAGGGATTAACCGGGGCTAACCTTATGATAGGAAGCCTCGGCTAACCATGGGGTTCCCGACAAGAGTGTAAATAATGGCCTTAAGTTAACCGCCAGCTTATGTGTATCTGACGGCCTTTATTTAACCACCAGCTTATGTTCAGCCGACGACCTTCAGTTAACCACCTGCTTATGTGTAGCTGACGACCTTCTACAATCGGTGAGCTAAGCGTGGCTAATGGTGTGCTGGCTAGTCAGGGCTAGCTGTGAGATGTAACCGGTCCTTCAACAAAACTGGGTGTAAGTCTCAGCTTTTGGCTAACCGATGGCTCATGTAACCATCGGTCTTCTACAACTGGGATGTTAACCATGGCTAGTTGTGTGGTGGGTAACCTCTCAGCTATGAAAACTCATCTCTAGCTACGTGTGGAGCAGGTGACATATTAAGGATATAAAGGAGGTGGAAGAACTGACATGGTGTGACAGACCGAGGTAGTTCCTGGTGAATTAACATCTCTGCATCGTGTAATATAACAAATAGATAGAATTATATGTCTTAGATGTGATTAGAAGTCTAGGATCAAATCTCCTAGTATCTCGTAATCGTAGTTTATTTTTTCTATTAGTAGTATAATCTTTTTATCCAAACCCCCCCATTTTTTCTACTCCTAACACTCATTCGAGGTGATGCCCGTATGTTAACTTTACAAATCTATCCCTTAAACCCCTAAGTCTCTGTGCACAACACCCTAACTTTCCGCTATCTACTTAAAAGTAGTTAGAAATGAGTAAGGGAGCAATACTTACAAATCCTATCTTTGGTTGCTCGGGTTTTGTAATGACATCCAGGTCTTCGCCAACTTTTATATTAAATAGTGAAGGTTGCATTTTATGTTTTATTCCTGTGTTCAAAAGTGTCGCACATTAAAGAATCTATCAATTTATTATTCATCTGTGAAACTGTGAGAGCTAATTGTTAAAATTTCTCACTTATGAATGCTAACGCTTAGATTTGTTTGGGTATCCACCCTAAATATATTTTGATTTGAAATATATATACATATATTAAATTTGATTAAAAATTGAATGTCTTCATTTACCTAAGGTATTTAGAATTATATAAGAATTAAATTATAGTTTTCATCTCTAACCACTAGTACAATTTTGGGCATTAATGACGCTGTTGTGCGACGAATTCAAATTTCTTGCTTGGAACCGTCATCCATGATATGTTCAGATATTGGAACAAGGTTCGAGAGGATGCCCAATCGTTGGACGGCTATGGAATTCCAATGGACGGCGATATGACTTTAACCACAGTCTAACCATATAAAATTTTAGGTGTTTGAGATTTAACCGCCTTTCTAATTTACTTTTAAGAAATTGGATATTCTACTGGATTCGAATTGCGTGAAACCATGGAAATGGTATCCAAGGGGTGCATTTTATTTACCAGGTGGAATATTTAACGACTCGCTTCAAATCATCATTACCATTCATAGTCATATGTATATATTACACTCAACTATCATTTTTAAGAAACTGCCTTCACAACAAATCATCCCACTCGATTCACCATCATCTTCATCCAAACTTTTACATCGAAAAAACTAATTATAGAGACACAATTCTAAAAGCTAGCGGATGAGATTGTTGTTTCTATCCTCGACTAAGTTGCGGTCAGTTCATTGCTCAACCTCCGGAGGCCAAAACTATGGTATGTTTTCATATGTGGTAATCCCAACAATTTCCCCTTGCATGTGTGAAATAAAGGTTCTCCTGTTGTTCACTTTTGTTTTTTTTTCATATAATGAAGTTTCCATAGGTTTAGCAAGCTCTCCAAACACCCCTTTGTATATAAACAAGTGTCGTTGGGAGGTGTTGTGCATTTTACATGGTGACCAAACAACATATTCAAAAACTTCATGAAGGAATATTTTGAGGATGAAAATATGGAAGCCTTGTACAAGAATAGAGTAGTGAGTTTGCATGTGTTAGATTTAGTTCATGAATACTTTTTGGTAACTTATTCCTGTATTAATTTTATTCATTTTGAAATGGATTTTCTTAGGGAGGATAGTCCAGCCAAAGGTTTTCAAATCGCTAGAAAAAACTTATTGTTTAGGGCATCTAGGAGCTTATTACGCTTTGGCGGCATTGGAAATATTATTGCAAGGTGAACAGATGCGATCAGTATAGATTAGTTTGATGCAACTCAAGAATTAAGGAATCAATACCCTGGAGATCATTGATTGCCAGCAGCTATTGCGAAACAAATGTGAGGTGGATTTGGTTTTGGAATAAAATGCTCGTCAATTGTCTTTGTCCAACCATTTGTACTCTTACAAATCACTATATCAGAAGAGTCGGTTGGGATGACAAATTTGAGCACACTGGTTTTCCATCCCGTCAATGCAAAATTGAAATCAATCCATTTTGTGACTATGCCAATCTTCCAAAGTAGTAAACTCTTTGTAATGTTGTAATAGTGTAGGCATTTTGGAAACAATTGTGTAAATGTCAGTTTGTTTCTCATTATATTTTGGTTTACATTATCCAATTTGGATTTTAAAATGCTGACATGTTTGAGGGAGCAATAATTTTTGTGAGTGCTTTGATATCAGAAGTATAATATTCTATCTTGTTTAATCATGTCTGACGAATCTTTCGATTCGGAAGAACTAACAAATTCCTTATATTTTCAAATTAATTATTCCATTCAACACACATTCAAATCTGAAAGGGTTATCGAGTTTTGAAGTGTTGGACTCCAACAAGTTTCTTGATATACACCTCCCTCATTCATGCGAAGCTCAAACAAGAAGACAACATCTCGTGACTAGAGAGCCAATCAAGAAAACTCTGAATGCGCACCACGAAAAGCAGCCCACCTCGAGATTAAAGATAGTCAGCACCCGCGATCATCCCCTCAAGGCCACGACCTGGTAAGGATATAAGGACATGAGCAAGAATCACGCAAGGCACTAGCTATAAATAGAGATTCAGAGCAACGAAGGATATAAAAATAATTAGGCATCGAAGCCGACTCCGGAGGACCTCCTCATCACACTGTTTTGCAGGAGGATTATGCATACTTACTACACTCCGCCAATTTCAGACATTACGCTAGCCTAGAAGGATCTCCCCCCATCACAGGTGCCGTCTGTGGGAAACTATTTTTCTTTCTTAGCCTTCATAATGCCTGGGAAAGATCGGGGTCCCGCAGTCAATATATTTATCTTGACACAATTGCAAAAATTTGCAACAGTGGTGGGGCAAATTACAACGATGATGCAAAGAAAATTGGGTGGAAAGGACAATTGTGAAGACAATAGGTATTCTCCTTAAGCCAACGATGGTTATCCTATTCCTACCAGTGAGAAAGTATGCCCCACACATTAAACCTTATGCGTGTATGCAATTAAAATGCCTTACATAACATATCGTACTAAGATACTAGTTATCAGGCCTAGGATAAAGAGGTAGTTACAAGTAACATAATAGTCCGGTAAATTAGGTCCACCATTAAGAAATAAATGGTACGAAAAGTACCAAGTATAATACTGCAACATAAATTGGAATAAAAGGTCGATTAAAAAGACCAATAAACCCTTATCGAATGATTATATTTTAGCTTCTACCTATACAATTAGTAGACTACCATCATCCATTCTTGGTTGGAAATCTCCATATAGATTTTTCTTTAACTAGACTTTTGATCTGTCCAATCTAAGAGTCTTTGGTTCCTTATGTTATGCATTAACCAATGCATTCGAAATATTTATTATCATGTTTTGTTTGGTTAATTGATAGTTTTAGTTAGGTTTACACGACAAACGGTTTAGATGATCATTATTGGTTTTCTTTTCTAAATCCCGAGTTTTGTAGACTTAATTGAAGCTAGTGGACACTTTGTATTAACGAGCACATAGAATATCCTTTGTGAGCTTACAAGTAGCTTGCTCGTGAGTATTTGTTTTTACATCATTCTGTAGAAGGCTATCCGTGAGGGTGGTGGAAGATATTTGAAGGCCATTGGCAAGAATGGTAAAAGATATTGAAGGTCATTCACGAGGATGGTAGTAGATACTAAAGCCACAGACCTAAATGCATTTGTACTATATGGAATTGAACCGGGAAAGGTGGAATTGAAGTTCAAAAATGTGAAGAACAGAAGACAGTGTCAACCTGACAAATCAGCCAGCTGGCCGACTGGCCTGCACGAGCCAACTCATACTAGCATAACCCGTTCTAGGGGTGGCTAGCATATCCCGTTCCAGCCAACATGGGCCCTGTCAGTTCGTGCAGCCCGTACCCCCAAACTGGCTCCAAAGGCTAATTGTGGGCGGAGACCACTCCATTTCACACGGTTCGCGCCGTTTCAAATTCCAAATGTTAAGGCCAACCCAAGGGGTGTGAAAAATAACATGGCCTGCACCGTTCAACTGAGCAAAAAGTCCTTCCAGCAGATGGGTTGCGCCAAACGACACGGGGCGCGCAAATCAGAAGTTCAAATTGGGACACCAGTTGGCGGCTTGTGTCGATCCACGCGGCCTGCGGCGGCATGACCCTACATGGACCTTGCCAGACTGTGCGGTTTGCGCCAATACGAGGCTGCACGGATCGTGCCCTGCTGCGTATCAATTGCGGCTGCTGGGTTTTTAGGCCCAATTTTTGCCTTTTTCAAGGCCAAATTCCCTACTACTATACATATGGACCTATGTCTACTCAGGTTTAAGTTGATGCTCATTTTTAGACTTCAAGTGTAGGCTAGAGAGATAAAGGAACTCTTCCTCCTTTCTAGGATCTTTTCTCTTCTTCTCTTTATTTTCCTTTTGCCTAAAGGCGTTGAATCCAATGAAATACTTGGGTTCAATTCTTAGGGTGTAGTTTATTTATTTGGGGTTTGTGTTTGTATTCATGAATTAATGTTTTTTGTGAGATTCCTTAGATCTACCTATCACTACAAGAAAACACACCTATACTTCACAAATTTTACCTTGGTTTTTCTCCCGAGGCCAAATAACCGAGGTAAACTATTCTTTTACCTCGGTTAATTTTTTTTCATAAGTAAAATATTATTTACCTTGGTTATAAAAAAAACTAAGATAAATAATATGTTTTTTACCGCTGTTGGATGGTAGTCGAGGTAAATGTTAATTTAATTCAAAGTAAATAGTTTAACTGAGGTAGGTGCTACGTCGATGACATGTGTATGTTCAAGAAGAACTAGTCATTCATGAGATTGGCAATTTCACATGACTATTTGGTTTGATCGAATATATCAAGACTCTGAGAAGCGAAGTCGCTTCTGTCAGGATTTGTTAAGTTTGTGTTGGTCTTCTGACCAAAGTAAAACATAAATCCCGAAATCTTCTTCCACATTAAAGGTGGATTTACAAGATCTAATTCCTCATTGTTGATGGTGGGAAATATAGGGATGTTGGTGGTGATTTAATTCTCCACTCAAGTAGCAAGTAAGTATTCCATTCCTAAATTTGTATTTTCATCTTCAAATTTGGGTTCTGGGTTAGTTCAATTGATATGAGCGGATGTGTGTAAGTATGGGTTGATTGAATGTAGGCATTCCATAGCTATATATGATGGATGTTATGGGATCATGATAATGAAGGTTTTCATTGAAACACATAAATATATACATATATATACAGATATATATATATATATATATATGTATGTTTGTATGTTACTCTAATCAATATGCATATCTTATGAATCCATGTATTGAATGAATGTAAGTGTATGTACTTGTTCCTAAGTATGATACTTAACAATGTGTACTTATATTGTTTTAATATGTAGAAATGTCCATGGATAAAACCCATTGTTTTGACGAAGATCGAACAAGTGAGGACTATCAATATTTGTAACTAAGTTCATTAAATATGCATTCGTGAATGCTGCGAAGGAGAATTTTTCTTAAGTGTATTGTCTCTGCAAGAAGTGTCGGAACACAGCTATTCATGAAGATGTTATGTGTTTGAAAGATGACTTGTTTATCTGGTCTTGATCCATCATACAAAATTTGGTTATGGCATGGTGAGAATGTGGATGATCATACTAGAAATGGAGTAGTTCAGCCCATGAAGGATGATAGGATGGATGAGTTGGTTGAAGAGATTATCAAGAACTACAGTGGAAATCCTAATAGACTTCAGACTTGCACGGACATAATGAAACACTTCTATACAATGGATGCTCTGAAGGAATGATTGTATTGAAGGCTATGGTGCAGTTGATGCATGTCAAAGTAAGAATTCCCATAGTGATGTTGGTTTCTCCACTTCATTAAAAGTCTTGCAAGAAATGCTTCCAGTTAGAAATAGAATACATCCAACGGTACAAGAGGTGAAGAATGTACTATGTCTGATGGGCATGGATTATGAAAATATTTATGCCTGTTAGAACGACTATATCTAGTATAGGGGCAATCACTTGAATGCGAAGGTATGCCTGAAATGCAATGCTCCTAGGTTCAAACAGAAAGAGGTGGTGGTTGATGGAGAAATTGGTAATCGGCTGATGAACAAGGTTCCTGTTAAAGTTTTATGGTATCTACCTATCATTCCTCGGTTGAGAGAGTTGTTTGAAAATCCTAATGATGCAAAAAAAATGAATCGGCATTCAGATCCGACAGTGTTTGATCCCGAAGTCATTAGTTATCTGGAGTATGGTGATTAGTGGAAGAAAATAGATGAGGAATTTCCTGTCTTTGGGAATGAGTCATGTAACTTGAGACTTGGTTTTTGAACAGATGTTATAAACCCATTCAATAATATGAGCAGTAATCTTAGTTCGTGGAAGGTGATGATTGTGATTTACAACTTGTCCCCATGGTTATGCATGAAAAGGAAATACATTACGTTGTACTTAATAATCTCCGGTCCTAAACAACTGGGGAACGATATCAATGTGTTCCTATTCCCCTTGGTGGATAACCTTAAGGAGCTTTGGAATCCTCTCATAAGCATGTATAACGGTTTTCGGAAGGAGTCATTTGATTTTAAGGCCTTGTTGTTCTGCACTGCTAACAACTTTCCTGCACATGGAAATTTTTAGGATATTCAGTTAAGGGTCACAAGGCTTGCCGCATTTGTTTGGAAGGAATGGAATATTTCCATTTAAGGCATGGAAGTAAGATATCTTGGCATCGGAGATCGCTTCCAACAACTCATCGGTGGAAGAATCGACACATTAAATTTAATGGCAAGGTTGATTTGGCGCCTCCTCCTCCCATATTAACAGTTGCATTAATCTCGAACATGTTGCGCAATTTTTTAAATGACTTTGGTAAGATGAGACGAAACGGAAGGTTATGGGCAGTTGAAAGAAACGTTCCATCTTTCTGAACTACCGTATTGGGAGTCCCTTGACAAGCGACACTGTTTGGGCGTGATGCTTATTGAAAAGAATGTATGTGATAGTTTGGTTGGTACTTTGATGAATATCCCGAGTAAGATAAATGATGGAGCAAAGTCAAGGAAAGATATGGTGGAGACGGGAATTAGTCCAGAATTGGCTCCCGATGAGCAGGGATCGAAGATATTTGTGCCCGCTACTTGTTACACTCTTTCAAAAGGTGAGAAAGAGTTGATATGTTCCATGCTCAAAGGTATTAATGTTCTGATAGTCTACTCTTCTAGGGTTATTTATCTAGTATCCGATGAGGGATTGAGATTGGGTAATATGAAATCGCACGATTCACATTGTTTGATTCAATAATTTCTCCCGGTTGCGATCAGGTCCATATTGCCAACTCATGTCAGAAAGTGTATTACTATGTTGTGTCACTTCTTCAAGGCAATATGTTGTGAGGATATTAGGTGTTGGAAATTGGAGGAATTTTAGGAAGATATTTTAATAGTGTTGTGCGAGTTGGACATCACGGTGCACTCTTTCCCTCCCTCATTTTTTGACATCACGGTGCACTTTTTGGTTCACGTTATACGGGAGATATTGATATGTGGTCTTGTTTATCTTCGATGGATGTATCCCTTCAAGAGGTATATGAAGATATTCAAGGTTTATTTGAAAAATTGATATCACCCGGATGCTAGTATTGTGCAAAGGTATGTGACCAAGGAGTCGGTAGAATACTATATGGAATTCATGAAGAATCAAGATTCAGTTGGCATTCCAAAATTGTGCCATGGTGACAGAGTGTGTAATAAGGGTTTGCATAAATGAACAACCAGGTTATTAACCCTCGATGAGTTGATGAAAACACATTTATATGTTTTCTGGAACTCAGATTTGGTTCGCCCGTACGTAGATATGCACATGGCAACTATCAAAGTGAGTCACCCGGGTTGGTTGGAGAAGTAAGTACTTTCTAAACACAATCACACCTTCATTGACTAGTTGCGCCATACAATAGTTCGAGAAAGTCAGAGTGACACCTTGAATTGATTAGCCTTCATGCCTTCTGCAACTGAGATTTCTTTCATGGGTTATGACATGAATGGGTTTACCTTCGCAGCCCTTGAATGGGACACACACCGCTACACAGAATAGTGGTATTAGCGTTGTTGCAGAAGCTTTACATGTAAGCAGTACGAAGGATAAGAATCCGTTGTATGGGAACATGTGTTACTATGGCGTGGTTGAGAAAATATGGGAACTATTCTACATAAGTTTCAGGGTACCACTTTTCAAATGCAAGTGGGTTGATAACAATGTCGGTGTATCGGTTGACTACCTAGGCTTCACTGTTTTCGATTTGACCAGGACTCGTTCAAATGGATATCCTTACATCCTTGCTTCCCAAGATGTTTTATGTTGCTGATCTATGTTAGTTCTCATCTGGATTTGTATATTATGGGTTCTATGTTAGTTCTCATGATATGGATTTTATGTTAGTATTTGTGTTAATGGTTTCAGTAGAATAGAAAATAGGTGTTTGGTTGTTGTGAACTTGGAATGAGACCCTTAAATGGATCATTCCATGTTCTGGTTGTGTATGTTCAGAAGTACTGTTTCAAAGGAAAACTGAACATATGCGACATCGCAATATCTTCGCACATCATAATATCGGTTCAACAAAGGGTTACTGATATGCTAGCGACATCGCATGTATTAATTGATTTAAGCTAATTTAGGCACGGACATTGATTTAAACTAATTTAGGCACTGGCTACACAAGTGTTTTATGTTGCTGATCCATGTGATTCTAGCAAATCAGTGGTCATTTGGGGTAAAAATCAATTTGTGGGAGATTGTTGTCTCTCTTCACTATCCGACATTATCCCACACAGTCCACCTAGCATGAGTGCTATTGGTCAGGAGGAGATATTTGGGGTGGAGCAAGCTTTGAGAAGAGACCACGAAGAAAATGTGTGGATTGAGAGGCACCCCAAATCAAAGAAATGCAAGAAGAAGACATAGTTTGGGTCTACACATTAACTTAAATAACCTTGGTGAATGTTTATGGGACTGTCCTTGTTTTAATTTATTTGGTTAATCCTAAGTCTAGCCTTAATATATCAAAAACTAAGGCATTGATTTTATTTGGGGTACTTAAAAATTGACATTGCGACGACGTCGGTGGACAAATCGGTGTAGCCGACATGTTGTTTGTGAATTCATGAATGTAGGGTTGTGGCATGAAAATTGAATAGAATGTTAATGAAGCCGAGATGTTGACATTGCACTAGTAGTTGGTGACTAATTCGGTCTGAAAGAATTGGTCACCTTCGACGTCGTAGCTGCCCTTTGGTCAAAGTCAGTGCCTAAATTAGTTTAAATCAGTTAATACATGCGATATCGCTAGCGTATCAGTAACCCTTTGTTGAACCGATATTATGATGTGCGAAGATACTGCTATGTCACATATGTTCAGTTTTCCTTAGAAATTAGTACTTCTGAACATACACAACCAGAACATGGAATGATCCATTTAAGGGTCTCATTCCAAGTTCACAACAGCCAAACACCTATTTTCTATTCTACTGAAACCATTAACACAAATACTAACATAGAATCCATATCACGAGAACTAACATAGAATCCATAATATACTAATCCAGACATAGAATCCAAATCACATCATTCCAAGTCATAAAAGGGACCACAGTCATAGTTCACTAAAATCAAACAAAAATACTAAAAGAAGGCAATGAATGCGAGGGTGACATAGGAGGGTTGAGATCTTCTTCTTCCGATGAATGGCCATAGTCATATTCCTATTTCATATGCTTCCTCCCATCTTCTTCCGATTCTGTCTCGGTCTAATCACCGCTGGTATCTGTGGCGTCTTCATTGTTAGATAGCCCATATTCCCTCATAGACCGGGATCTCTTCCTCTTTCTCGGATCCATCTTCCTCATGTAGTGTACTTCATCATCAGGTTCAGATGTCATGGGGTCTACACTAGGTGCGTTGATAGCAGAGGAAAACAATGCCTTCTGCACGGCCAACTCGATCATCACCTGGCTCACGTGGCATTCTGTGCGATACGCAAGTGTCTCCGTCTCTGCCAAGTCCCTCATGATAATACCCCATGTACTGCACTTTAGCCTTTTATTTGACAAAATTAAAGGATTGTTAATGTCATAAAATGGTCATAATTTAAAATGGACAGTCATCGGTAATGAGATGGAATTAAATAGACTTTCGTACCCGTTCATGGGATAGCAGTGGCGGCTTGAGGATGCATTTTTTTCAGGTGTCGATGGAATACCTTCGAGACCGAGCTGGGTAGGCACTTCAATGTTACACTTGGGGATGTTGTGATCAAACCACTTCACTGCTTCCCAGTGCCAGTGCTTATAGTCAAAGTAATTCTGATCATAGTACCTCGGCTTAATTTTTACAATTTAATGAGATCTTATTTTTTGGCATATCTGGAAGGGCAATGCTGACGTTTCCATAGAGAAGTGTGCGACTCTTTGGAGCCTGGGACACCATGTGCATTTCGTTGATGATGATGTAGCCCGGGTCAAAAACTTTTTCTCTGCTATATTGTAGTACAACATGGTACCATTGATAGTGCACTCAGAAGGACGTCCGACCGGTATGATAATTTGCACAATGATGTTGTACATCGTCCTCTCCTCAAGCTCAAGTACATCAATCTTGACAGACCTCAATGTGATTGGAATGTTGCCCACATCAATTATGAAGTACTTCTAATCCATACGGTTGGGGTCGAGGGCCCCTTCCAGATCATCCTCGTTGGCTCTAGTAAGCCAAGAGTCCTGGCTGATCATCTCCAATGGTGCAACCAATCGGTTCGTTGATCACCTTCGCCATCAGCTGCATGGTCACGCCGTTCACCCTTGTTGTGTAGTTTGTGTTGGTTAGACGCTCGAAATTAGTGTATAACTCTTTCACATTCGTATCGTAGGTTGGCTTGTCGAGGCAAATCAACCTGACCATCCCCGAAGGCTTGAATGGCTCTAGGAAAACATCCAAGTAGATGATGGGTTCCACATCCTCTGGCCGCATGCATCTGACCTCCTTCACCCTTCTGCTCCTCAGAATTATGTTACGTTTCTCATTTTCCTCGAACAAATAGAATTTTTATTATATGTAGCCGATAGAGGTTGGTCAATGGTCTCGCTTTTTTGGAGCGGGAGATACTTGCTCCATCTTTCTGTCCCTTGGCCTTTTTCAATGTTTGCTTCACTGGAAACATCTATTGAACCAAAAAAATGAGTGTAGGTTAGTAAAACAGACCGTTAATTTCCTAGATTTTAACTTTCGAACAACATCGCAAGTACTTCACGTCGTCAAGATCGATATGTTATCTGCAAAGTAGCATATTCATATGCATGAATCTGCAACTTTCCTCATCATATTGATTTAGATGAAAATGTTTATGAGGGGTACCCAAATGGTTATAAAAGCCAATGAAACCTAAGTAAATAAGTATTAGGTTTAAGAACAACTACTTTAACATCAAGCAAACATGTTTCATCAATACTATTCTATCTGTGTCAAAGTGACCGCCAAATGCCTCCTACTTTTTGGATGATGCTCTTTGCATTTGAGATGCTCTTAGTTATTAGATCCACGACATTTATTCCTATAACTTCCATGGATTTAATGCTTGTAGAGTATATTTATTTCTTCAGGTAGTATTGTATTCATGATTTGACATGGATTTGTGAGATTGGTAGATTCCCTTAATTTTTTATGTTTTATGGCACACACATGATTGCATCCATTTCATAATATCGTGCTAGGCTTGAATGCTAATTTAAGAGTGTTACATTAGAGGTGCCATTGTAGTCTTGAGAATACCGGGGAGATTTGTGAAATTAAATCTTTCTTGAGAGTACTGAGGCAATTAGTTGGACTTTAATCTAATTGGCTTGTCATGTGAGTATTTTCATGTTAGGATCAGTGGTTTGGGGGTTACTGTATATAAATTCCTAATGGGGGAAACCCTAGCTTACCTAGGTAATAGAATGTTCATAGTTTGTAGCAACTATGGTTGTGTTTACCCTAGAGTCATCACAAGGAACTGATTCCATTTCCTCTCTAGGCCTAGGATCGGTGTCCATAGTGGAGATTCCAATGATGTAATATACTTACTCTCGTATCTAATGGTTAAGTCATTTATGTAGGGGCACGTTAGCAACAGGAATGATATTACGAGGGTGTTTCAATATTGAAAGATTGAGGCGCATCCCAAATTACATAGGAGGTGAGATGGTTTGACGGGAGAAGAACCACTATGTGACAGATAGTGGGAATTCCCAGCCATCTCCACACTTTTTGACACAAACATGAAGTTAGGTTAATATATGTGAATATGTGAATATAATCTAGGATCAAATCCATATGTTGATCATGTTCCGCCAAGATTATTTAATTGATATCTTAATTCACTTTACTCATATAATTTTAGTTGTTAGTTAAACAAACCCCCTCTTTTTCTGTTAGTATAAGTTATTCCCGACACACGATACGGGTGATGCCCGATCATGAGTTTTGTTTGGCTAGCTTATTAGATATTAATATCTCTGTGGAAGAAACTCAAACTTACCACTAGCTATGTCATTGTAGTTAGGAGTGAGTAAATGAGCAACAATGTAAATCTTATCTTTGATCCTCAACATCTCTCGGGTTACCTCCATTGAACGGTCCCACGGGGAATGGGTCAGTGCTTGTTTGGGTCTTCACCAACCATACAGTGGAATTTGGGCAAGCATTGGATCATGCCGAACTTGAGCTCACAAGTAACATTGGCAGGAAGTGGTGAAAAGATAATGCATAGCGGTTGATTCTTAAAATTTGGAGCCATAAACTCCCTAAGTATTCGATTATCTTCAGAAATTAAGATATCTTCTTCACTCTCAATTGGTTTCCTTGGAACCTCCTTGTTCACCCTTCTCTTTCTTTTCCTTCAGTTACCTGCGTTTTGAGGTAAGTAATGTAAGGTTCCTAGGTTCGTGGTATGGGTGTGTACTATTAACAAGGAATTATATAGTACTCATCCTTAGCCAAACACTAGTAAATGAGATTAGAATACTTTAAGAAAAGATAAAAAGTGCTCAACACAAAAACCAACTAACTACAAAAACAAAAACAAAAATACAAGCCACTTGATGAGATCCTAGAGGCATGTCTTTCCTGATGCATTTAGCACATATTTTAGTAGCTTTTGTATGGTTGATTTCTAGGTTTAAGTGGGTTTGAAGTATAAAGGGTTTAGATAGCCATTGTTGGTTTTCTTTTCTAAATCCCTGCTTTTGTAGATTATTTAGATCTAATAGATATTATGTCCTTACAAGCATCTAGATTCCATTTTGTGAGCTTCATTGTAGATCACTCGTAAGCACTTCAGAGTAGCTTAGTTGATGGTCATTCACTAGAATGGTTGAAGATAGTTGAGGCCAAAAAAGAAGTGAAGATCGGCATGACCCATGTGCTTTTACAAGGCTTGTGCCGAACCAAAGGATTTTACGACTAAGTACTGGCGCAGGCCATGTCCTTTTGTACTGCCCGTGCGCCGTAAAGATCAAGACCCGAACCTCCAATCTGCGCCCCGCAGCCAATTGGGCGATCACTCCATTGAAAGCCGAGGATGAAGATTCCAGATGGCTAGCCACGCCACTTAGACAGCCAAATGCACTCTCCAGTCGCTGGTCCGAGCTCTTTTGCATGGGCCACACGCTCAATTTTGCTAGTAATCGTCTCCAGTATATGGCTTGTATTCTTTTGCATGACTCGTGTGTTATTGCATGGCCCGTGCCAACGTGGCTGCTAGGGTTTCCCTTTTTTGGGCTTCTCTAAGGCCCATTACCACCTACTATATAAAGAGGAACTAGTCTATTAGGGTTTAGACACATTCTAACTATCTAAGTAGTTGTAATTTCATTTTTCTAGTTCTAAGAATAGGTAGAGAGAGAAAGAGATTAACTCTTATCTTATCTTATTATTTCCTAATTTATTCCTATGGCATTGAATCCAATGATTGGATTAGGTTCAATGTCCATGGAGTAGTATAATTACTTGGAGATTTTGTTTGTATTAATGAATAAGTAATGATTTTGAGAGATTCTAGATCCTCCAATCTTTTATGTATGTGAATATTTTTATTTAATTTAAGATTCATATTATTGTATGATGCATGTTATGTATATTATATGATGCACTATAGTTCATATGTTATATGTTATCGTGCTAGTCGGGTTAAGCATATTGTAGGTTCGTGAGTACTGGCTTTGTGAGTGCATGCATATATGATTGCGAGTACCATTCTAATTGTTATAGCCTAGCTTGGCTGGCTCATCGTGTAATAATTTTCATGTTAGGGAAAGCATTGCCCCTAACAGGGGGTGCGAGGAACCCTTGGTGTACCCCGATAGGAAAAACATGATAGTTTGTAGAAACTAAGGTTTTCGTATAACGAATATCATTGTTTCAACCCTATAGTTATTAGGGTAAATGGATTCCTTTTCCTCTATAGGCCTAGGAAAAATCATCCATAGTTGAGTGCCCGGGATGTATTTCCTTACTCTCAAACCTAACGGTTGCAACACCCGCAAGGCGGCTGCTTAGGCACTTGATCCTTTACGCTGAGGTGCATTAGCATTGGGAGTGAGTTTTATGAGGAAAGAGAAGCGTTGCTCGGATTCATTTTATCACTTATGCACTTTCCCTAATTACGGAGCCAGTGTTGTTAGGAACAAATGGGCTTCGGTACCTTTGTGTGATAATTGCCGACTATCATCCAGACTATGTGACATAGATATGAGATAGGTTTATAGGTCTTATATGCAATAAAATCTTGGATCAAAGCTATTTACTGTTCATACTACGCTAATATCAAAAATTTGGGAGGTCGTCGCCGTACCTCTCAAAGATACTATTTTTATGCCCTTTTTGATTATTAACTAGAACTAAGTGGATAGTGGCAAGTCAGGGTCGTCCACAGAGACAGGGGATATTCCCAAGTGTTTTCTCATACGATGCTAAATATTGTGCAAGATATATAGATCTACATACATATAAAAGCACTTAAATAGGGGGGGTTTTTTGGTTTGGTTTTTTCCTAAGTTGTGAATTTAAAAAGCAAGTTACACTAATAAAGCATACAATTCTTAAAACAAGATTAAGTACGAATTACGGAGTCTTGTGGGCAATTAACTTATACTTCCAAGCCTTCTATCTATCATCGAACATATAACATATTTAACACCTTTCCTACTTGTTGTGAAGATAAATCTTCCATTCTTCTTTGATAGTAGTTTACAAGAGTGAATTCGATATCTCTCGCTAAACCTCACTAAAGACCTCTTTAGTCGTTCAACGCCTAAAGGTATCCTATTAATGGCGTTAAGTTCAAAGAATCAACAAACTTGGTAATACCTATAAAAACTACACCGTGTCTAAGCATTGAACCAATTCATGCATTTACACAGGATTAGTCAAGAACGTTCAACGCTCATTAACTTCTCTCATTTTCTACACAAATAAATATGACAAAGAGTTTGACATCACCACATTTACCTAGCATTCATCAAATCACCAACAATATTAGAATCCTAAATCATGATTTTGGATTTCATATCAAAGAAGGGAGAATTAGCTACTTTCTCCAAACCCTAACACATAATTATAAAAGCAATTCATATAATCAAACTTCAACATCATAAATAAATTCAACAACCCATTTCAACACAATAAATGAACAATAGCAAAGCATTAAATATCATATAAATACATCTCAAGACATGGGCTTGGAAGCCTAATCAATGGCTCCCAAGGTTATGTTTAGCTGCTAGAGTTCATACTAATTAACAAAAAGAAATCTAACATGAATTCAAGAAGGAACTAAGGTAGAGAAATGGAAGAAAACTAGGGTTTTCACTACTGAAATTGGGAAGAAAAAGTTGGAGAAGAAAGAGAAAAGTGATGAGTATTTATAGAACAAAAATCCCAAAAAGTAAGTCTGGGCAGATGGCCGTCGCGACTCGCGACACATCCATCGTGACTCGCGACGGCCAGAGTAATTTTCCTTCAAGTGACTTCTTCTCTTTGGTCTTCATGTAGTCTCCTCTTCCTTTCTTCGGGACTTCAAAAGTCTTCATCGTCTTCAAAATGGAGCCTTCAAGGTCTTCAAATCTTCAACAATTACCTCGTCTCACGGAATTCTTATTACAAGTGACAAAAGCGATAAAATTGAGTATAGAGTATCTCTAGTAACATGATTCCAAGGTAAAATAGAGTATCTAAAGCATAAAAGGCTACCAAAAGAGTACAAACGATCCCAAAATAAGTATATAAAATGGACACACCAAAGTGTGAGAATGAATGTAAGTTTGAGGTTAATTTATAGGGAGAGTCTATGGAGAGACAACTTTTGAGTGATACGTGGTATCATTTACAAAGCCCGGACATTGTGGATGGATATGTCAAAACAATTATCCCTTTTTATTATTAGATTGTGATTGGACGACTAAAAAAGGATAATTATGCATTTTAACTCAAAAGAAGATGAATGGGTGAAAGTATGTGTGTGCACATACAATTTAAGAGTTGTGTAATGGGTAATATTTTGTGCAATTTGTACGGAGAAAATGGATAATTCTGTATTTTAACTCGAAAGAAAATAAATTGGTGAAAATGTGTGCGAGCAAGTGCAATTAAAGAGCCGTGATGAGTATTTTGATTATATTTTATGTTGCACTAGATTATGGCTCTGCCACGGGAAATTTGTATCGTTCCACAGCCTACCTATATTTGACACTGATCACCTCTATGAGGACCATCAAAACACCTATTTTATTTTTTCTTCTTCATTTCAGACACAAAGATATAGAAATTTTTAGCTTTATCAGTGCTTCAAATGGCGTAGATGGACATCTCAGCCGTCAGAACAACTGGTGAAACCACGGACCTCCATTTTGTTTGTAAATCAAAGAGTAAGAAAAAAAGGGTTTTAATTGGTAAGAAGGATTGTTGAAGAAGATTAGCTAGAGGGAAGTGTGACCCGGAGGACGGAGACACATTG